>JALJCO010001938.1:0-223941 GCA_023101725.1 Atherinomorus stipes | reverse complement strand
TTTTATTATATTTGGCCATCAACAATATTGGACATGACACAGTTCAGAGATATGACATAAAATGAGGAATAAAAAGAATAAACAATTAAGTTGAAGGGAGGAGGGGGAATGGTTTACATTTAAGAAAGAGAAGAATCCTTCTTATAATGATAATAAGGTGAGACATAATATAAGTTACAACAAAACAATGCAACTGAGAATCCTCAGGAATAAGTCATATGTCTTACATATTGTATTCCAGAGGTCAATGATTCCCCAAACAAAACTTCAATTCCTAAACTACACATTCACTCCAAATTATCCATATGGCTAACCAATCAGAAGAGGTAAAGTACATATGAATTTGTTGATACATGGGGGAGGATTGACAGAATATTATATAGGAATAGATTTTCCACAAAAGGCCAGTAAAATAATTTGGTATATGGAGTAACAAATATAACAATCTGAAATGAACCGAGGGGGAGCTCACACCATAGGTATCTTGAGGTGAGTATTATCTGTTAAAAGCAAAAGGGTTCAGAAAAGTTTGAAATAACTACATATCAACTCAATCCAACATGTGTGGATAATTTATGAAAAACACCATCATTATCATCATGCTTCTACTTAATCAGCAAATGTCTGAGAGCACAGGCTTAACATACTCTGACCACTTAGACCAGGTGCTGTAAAATTTCTCTTTCTGGATTCTGAGGTTAAAAGTCAATTTCTCCATTACATATATTTCACGAAAGGAGTTATGTCGACCCATTCATCCACAGTAGGTGGTTCTGGTTTTAGCCATTTTCTTGTAATAACCTTTTTACTTGCTATCAAAAAACTCAATAGCAATTTCTTTTCATATTTGTTCCATCCTTCGAAAGTACTGGTTCCTAAATACAAAGAGTCAAATTTCAAGGGGATGTTGATATCAAATATAGCTTCTAAGTGAGCATGAATATCTTTCCAGTAAGAAATAATCTTAGGGCACTCCCAGAATATATGATAGTGGTTGGCCTCATATACTCCACAGAGTCTCCAGCAACTTGTGGTGGTCTCCTTAATGTCGCTTTTGGGCTGGGGTTATAAAAAAATCTTGTGAGGTTTTTCCAGCCAAATTCTTGCCATCTAGTTGAAGATGTTGATTCCCATTGTGATTTACATAATGTTTCCCATTGTTCCCTCGAAAAATGAAATTCTTCTTTTTCCCACTTCTCTAATGTATAAAGTACTGTCTAATTTGGCCTGGAGAAAACTATTATATAGTCTAGAGACCCCTATTGCAGGTGGATGAATTGGATGCGGATATAAACACCTTCTAGGTACTCAGGATGTCCCCCTTCAGTGATTCACTCAAATACTGAGTATGGTAGTGCCGAACTTGAAGGTATCTATAGAAATCATTTCGCTCAAGGGCATATTTTCGCTGTAGGAATTCAAAGCTCTGGAATACTCCATTATGGAGAAACGACCCATAGTTTGAAAGGCCTCTGTTTGACCATGCTTTGAATTTAGAGTCAGTTCTATTTGGCAGGAAGTCTGTATCGTATGCACACCATCTAAGAATTCTAGAGGAATCCCCAAAGTCTCCTGATTTTATCGTTTCCTGCCAAATCTTAAGGGGTTGAATTCATCAAAAGATTGTTTTTCCCCCGCATTTTCTTTATTAGGTTGAGGTCTCCAATCACAGCTGGTAATGGAACCCCATCACTCAGCGAGCTCTCTATGTCCTTCCATCTTGAGGAGTAGGTCTGTGAACACCAACCTAACAGTGGCCTCATCTGGGCAGCACTTAAGTAGTCGCGCAGGCATGGAAGGGTGAGTCCTCCCAATTCCTTCTTTAATTGCAAAGTTTTAAATCTAATCTGGGGTTTTTTGCTCTACCATAGAAATCTAGATATTAGTTTATCCCATTCTAAAAATTGCTTTGTGGGTATTTCCACAGGGAGTGCCTGAAAGTAGTAGAGCAATCTCGGCAGAATATTCATTTTTATAGATTGCACTCTCGAACTTAGATCAAGGTAGGGGATGAGATTCCATCGTGATAAATCCAATTTTATTTTCAAGTTCAGGGGGCCATAGTTTAGATCAGCTAATTTGGAAAAGTCTTGGGTCAGGGTAACTCCGAGATATCTAATTGTGTCTGAACCCCACTTCAACATATGCTTTTCTTTTAATATGGCTGGGTGGATCATAATTCAAAGTCATAACTTGTGTTTTCTGAATATTCAATTTGTAACCGGAGAATGTCCCATATTCATCTAACAGTAATTCACATTTTCATGGTATATGTGAACTCCAACGCCAGCTGTGCCAACAACGGCTAATAACAATAGCCTCTGCAAACACGTTGTTTTGCTAGGCTGCTAACTGGTTTTCTGAAAGCAAGTCGGTCAGGTGTGACATCACCCCCAATTCCCACTTCCCATTCCGAGGTAAGGTAAACGCAGCACAAGCTACCTCTCACACCCCAACTCAGACTCCAGTAAGACAAGGGAAAGTTTTGTCTTGTGTGACGAAGAGAACCAAACTGGAGTGTGACCGGTCCCCCACCACAGGGGGCGTTTTTTAACAACACCGGCACCGGAGTAAGACGGGAGTAAACAACCGAGCAGCTTTTTTTCTTTCTTTTTTTGTAATTGGAGGGAGCTCCGATCCAGTCTGGGAATAAAACGGGACCCACAGTTGGCTTCTTTCTCACTAACAAGGTAAATGTGTATGACGGAAACAAGGATGCATAATATTGCAATGCTAAGTTTTTAGCATGTAAATGTAGCAGTAAGACAGGCTTATGACTGTTCCTGGGGAAGAGAAACACTCCAGCCACTTGTTAAATTTAGTTAATGCGGTAGTTTTATAAGGTAATCGTATTTGAACTACAAGCCAGCGTTAGCCTGTTGCTACCGTTAGCATACAGACCATCAGTTTACTCAACGATCAAACCGTAAACAACTTGCAGATTTATAACTTTATTACTTCAGTAGACATCGTGTGTCTAACACTGGGCTCAGACTGAATATAATGTGGTTAAATTAGAGATCAACACAGTCGAAGCAGCTCATGCGTGTGCACGATATTAGCGTCACTTCCACGTGTTGCCAGAGGGAACGAACTTCTGGAAAAAAGCTGGAACTTGTGCTGTACTCCTTTAAGTCTGATTAAAGGGAATATGGAGGAGTTGTTACTGCGGGGACTGTAGCCTTCATGCAGCATCACCAGTAGATGCACGTGGATCACGCAGGTGGGGCCTCGGGTTACCTGCAGGGCCTCGATTTGATGGTTCATTATATCTTGGCACTGATGTAGGTGCATGAGTGGAGTGAGCTCACTGTGGCCTCCTAAAACTACTATTTAAAAGTCACAGTGAGGCGGATCACATCTCCTCTCCTGCTGCAGAACAGGTATTGTGCCAAAATCTGATCGTCTGCCAGAAACTGATGAAACAACCGCGGGAGCACGTGCAGCCTTTTAATGCCACGTCGCCCAGTTGTCCCTCGGTGTTGCTGGTCTGCAGCTGCTCTCTCTCAACATCAAACTCAAGACTTCACGTGACATTATAGAGGTTGAGGAGTCACGTGCCGCCATGTTGGTTCTACAGGTTTGACTGTCAAAACGAGTCTGTGGTTTTCACATTGGAGAAAAAAAGAGCAAAAGAGAAGGGCCATACAGGGATGATTTAATGTCCAGCATAAAGAAGAGTTATTTGGAGAAGTTAGGGGACATATCCGGACTGGACCTATCTGAGCTGGATGGATAGGAGAGGGACAGTAATCTGGACCGCTTACCTCCGTCCTCCATGGAGACATGCGGCTAATGCATTGTGAATTATTTAGTCCTCAGTTTGTAACGTGGCAACATTTGTCATTTTGAACTGTTTGTGTAGAGACGTGTTATTTTGCCTTTTGCACAGTTAACTGTTGTGCTGCTAGTTAAGAAAACATTTGTGAGCCGTCAACAAACACATGTAAGGCCTTTACTTAAATATGGATTCAAGCATTTATGAGATAGAAAACAGTGATGAGGGCGTCTGATTTGTGAAACACCAAAATAAGCTGTCAGACACCACAAGAAAATGACAGATAAAAGAAAGTAACCGGAGTTTTCATCCAGTCATGTTAGCTTCAGTGCTCCTCTTTAGCCTACATTTGCAAATGCACAGCAAACAAGGACGATCTTATCCGAAGGTCGTAGTGTCCGGTTCATTCCCACTGCACAGCAGCATCTTCACAGGTGCACTGGTACGACTGGAATATTGTTTACTTGTTCCTGCAAACACCGATGACACGTTCCAGCTGCTGCCAGCTGTGCACGGCCGTTTGTGAAGGAAGGATCTTCATAGCGGCCACGTCATGATGATTAATTCCTCATTAGTAAAACCCGTATCTGCAAGGTCAGCATCACTGGGGAGTTTTAGAAAGATCCCACAATTATCAGTCACAAACTGATCAGTAGCTGGAGAACACGCTGCTTTATGTTGCTGAAGGTAATCTCTTTCCTTCCGTTCGTAGCCAGCAGCCATTCTGCACCTCCTGTCACTTCAGTCATTTACAATCCTTGATTTTTTTTTTCTCTCACACCGGGGATCTTGAAAAACGCAACGCGCCTTTTTTATCATCTTGATTGTGCGAAGAGCGGCACAGTCCTTCACTCAACATTATAACCCAGCAACCAACGTAGCTCTCAGCAAGTGAACAACAAACATGGCGAACGCTGGTTCGGAGGGGCGGGGCCACACGCTGTGACAACTCCCAAGGCTCTACTGATAGTTATTTTGTGATGTCACGGTCAGTAGGGATCGCCCCCCTGAGGGCAAAAAACACTCCTAGCTCGCCACCTGCAGGCTGAGAACAAGCCAGAGAAACACAGAGTTACTGCTGGAAAATACCAGACCACAGGCGGAAGTATGGACGGTGCAGCTGCACCAGGGCCCACACGCAATCAGGGGCCCATGAAGGAAGGGGAAAAATAAGCAGCTGTCCGTCAGATTTAGGAGGAGGGTAAATAAAAAAAAAGCCTGTATCCGTGTGGCATTACCTCATGCACACCGCTTTTACCTTTTATCTTAAAAACACTTAAAACCCTCTGAAAACCGAACAAAGCGGTCGGTGCCTGATGCGTTTTAATGGGCGCCCACGCAGAGAATGAACACGTGTATGGAAACAGCTGTGCGCACTCTGATTGGCTGGCTTTTTGTGAATGGAATAGCTCAGGTGGGTCGGTAAAATGAGAGTAAACCATGGGCCCATTTTCTCCTGAGCTGGTTCTGGTTCTGGTTCAGAGCCTGCGCGCTCTTCGCTCTCCAAACTGCTTTTAAAGAGGCTCCAGTTCTTTGCTGGACCAGAGTAAAGAACCGTTGTACATAACTTGATTCACAGTGATGCACAAACCCTGGCTGAATGCTGGTGTTTCTCCACGGGAAACCAGGAAACACGTACCCCTTGTCTACGAGAGTTCTCCTCCCTCACCGATTAAAGAGTAATGATGCAAAAGTGTCCGGGATCACCGTAATTAACCCTGTAAGGACCTGCCTCCTTATTCTGTTTCAGTGGACTTCCAAACCTTTTTGACCATCGAGGTCAAAATGTGTAATTACCAAGTGTAATTATTTTACCCCCCCACTGGCCGATTATTTCACTGGATTACAGTCTAAATCTTCTCAGTTTAAATGCTTTCAAATATTAACACAGCTAATTTTTGCAGTATATCTAAGTTCCCCATCTGTCAGTGTTGGTAACTCAGCAGGGAGATTACTGAAATATTCCCTGAGTCTCAGTTCACTCCTGAGCTGATCTGAGACCTGTCAGTCAGGCCGTCGTATGGAAAAAGAGAACACTGACCATCTTAACACCTGACGAGGACGTAGCTGTATTTCTGCTTTGTTTAACGTCTCCTTACCAGGGAAGCCTTTTATCAAGGTTGGCCTTCCTCAGCGATGACGTGACAGAGTTTGAATCTTTCTCTGCGATCCAGGCTTTGAACATCTTCACTGCAAATGATGCAGAAATCCCTGAAAATAAAGAACTTGTTACAAAACAGGAACCCTTTTTTTCCCATTATAATTGCACGAGTGTTATTTTTACCTCCGCCAAGGAGGTAATGTTTTCAGTAGCGTCGGTCCGTCTGTCTGAACGTCTGTCAGCAACTTTACAGAAAAATTTGTGGACGGATTGACCTAAAATCTTTACCAGCCGTGTGTCTCAGCCCAAAGATGAACCCATTAAATTTTGGTGGTGATCCGGATCACCTTCTGGATCCAGGACTGTTTTGAAGGATTCTTTATCATCGTGAGGTCGGCCATGTTGGAAAGGCTGTCGATGAGGCGTAGCGCCCATTGTGAAGATGTGCAGCTGCTACTGAGCACATGATGTCAGGATGCAGAAATTAAACTTATGAGCAGCAGTGAGCACGAGGAGAGAAGACTGTTGGACAGACTTTAGCAGGGGAAGATGGTGAACTGTGCGTCTGTGAAGAACTGGAAGTAACTAGTTCTATTTCTGCCTGAACAGGATGTTTATTTAGCCTTTAAAGGGGAAGTTCATGATTTTTGACAAAGGGCCATATTTTGGAATGAGCCAGGGGTTCTACTTATCATTGGAGACGATTTCATCTCATATTCTTGTTACCAGTGGTCCCTGATGCTAATGTTAGCATAAGTCAATATGAATCTACTAGCCTGTCATTAATAACAGTCATATCCACTCCACAGACGCCTCCAGGAAATCAGTTATAAAAAGACTGTGTAAATGCCATATGTAAACAAAATAATGTTACAAATAAAACTTACCTGCATCACAAATTACACATTACATTACGAGGAACTAGATTCTCACCGTTGCTTCCGGGTGGTAAGACAGTAGAGCGATGCGGTTCGAAACAAACAGAGGTGCGCCACAGTCTTCGTACATTTTCAATAGCTTGTTGGTTTACAGAATAAAGAATAAAGAACAGTAATAGGCAACATGGTTTATCAGTATTCATTTTTACAGTAGCCGCTACTGTAATCAAATTCCTTCGTACACTTAATGACAGATGATGTCATTCTGCTGCCAAATACCAGAAGTAAAAATGTGTTGCCACTGAGGCACTTTACTATCAAAATGTAATGCAATACAAGGTAAGTGTTATTTGTAACATTATTTTGTTAGCATGGCATTTTATGCAGTCTTGTGTTATAACTGATTTCTCGAGTGTTCTGTGGAGTGGATACGATTGTTATTAATGACAGGCTAGCAGATTCCTATTGACTTATACTAGCATTAGCATGGAGGACCACCAGTAACAAGAATATGAAATAAAATAAGAAGAAACCGTCTCCAGTGATAAGTAGGACTCTGGCTCACTCCAAAATGAGGCCCTATGTCAAAAATCATGAAATTCCCCTTAATGTTATTTTTGCTAATTGGCTTATTCAGAAGTGTTCCTCCATTCACCATGCTGCCTTTTTATGTGTTTGAATGTGTTTATTTGCTGAACAAATGTTCCTCATGGCTTCTTTGTATTTCTGTGTTTATAGACCACACACTCACTTCCATCCAGCATTCACCTTTACTACCTGGAATTCCACCTGGAAGCCTGTCGTTTGTTGCATACTGTGCTGTTGTGATTAAGAGTGACCAGTAAACTGTACAAGCGAGTCCTGTGTGTTCTGACCGGCACCCCATTGTGAACATCAAACCTCCTTACCAACGCCTAAACAGTCTTACATCAGCATCACCCTAAGAGGACACGTTTGGAATTGTTCCATATAACTTCATACAAATGGCCCGAGTGTTTGGTGAAAAATTACAAGAAAGGATCTATAATCTGTAATGTTTGGAAAGTTGATCCAGATCCAGAGAAAATTCCGGATACTATGATCCAGAACACACAAAAATAAGGGAGTAGAACTGCTTGGCGGAGGTCTGTGCTCTCCGAGTGCTTTTCTAGTTATTGTATTTTATTTATCATGTTGTACAGTCGTCCTCAAAGTTATTCATACCCTCCAATCATTTGAAAGCAGAACTCAGTAACTTCAGCTCGGGGCTCCCCCTTTCACTGTCGTAAAGTTAATACCCCCTACACCCCCACAGCACACAGACGGCTTCTCTACCTGTCTCTCCTCTGTTTTGATCCCTTGATATATTTCTAAGCGTTTACTAGCTTGTTGATGCTACGTTGCTGTGTTGGTAGCAGCACCTCGTCTCCCTCTGCTCAAAGCTGAGTCCTGTCTCTCCTGAAATGGGACGTTTTACCCACGATTTGCATCAATCAATCAATCAATCAATCAATCAATATTCAAGGTTCTTTTTTTTTTAACTGAAGGAAACACATAAGATAAAACAATCAAATATTACCAACAAAAATGTGTGAATGTAATGAGTAATCTTGAAAAACTACTGCCCTACATTTTTTTTCCTCTTGGTATGACAAATAATTTGTGTATATGTGTCTCAATTTCTGTTATTTATTGTTATTATTTTTTGTATGCAACCACTGATTAAAAATATGCAAAGATCTGTCAACGGAAACAAATGAGTTTGTCATATGAATGAATATTACGTAATATAGCTGTATATACAGTCGTCCTCAAATTATTCATACACTCAAATCAAAGAAGAAGAAAGAATCATCTGTCAATGAAATAAGTTGAAACTGACAAAAATAATGATAAATAAAAATTCTATGGAAATCATGACAGTGATTTTGAATTGTGATTTGAATGAAATATTAAAAACAAACAGACAAAAAATAAAACAAGTAAACAAGCATGATGGCGCCCTGGAGCTAAACTTTTGTGGAGCAACACTTTGAGACAATCAATGCAATCGGGTGTTTTCTGTAACGTCCAATCAGACTTTTGCACCTGTTGGCAGGTGTGTTAGTCCACATGGTCCATGTTGGGAAAGGTGCTCTAATGTGTCTGGCACAGTTTGTTTGTTTGTTTTTTTTAAATGATTATTTCCAACTACAATTGAAATGCAATATTTTATTTCACTAAACTATAATTTTGTAAATTTTATTTATTAGTTTCCTTAGATTATTGTTATTTGAATTATTATTGTGAATTTAGCTTTTCCTGTAAATGGAGGCTATGAATAATTTTGAGGACTGTAGTTTCGGCACCTGCAGAGGGAACACGGTCTGTGGTTTCTGTCTCGTCACTGCTTCGTTGTGGATGTGAGATATTTCCGAGTCTAATGCAGGTGATAATCCCGTCTTTGTTACACTGTCTCACCTTCTTTGACCACGCTTTCAGTGAAGAGGCTGGTGATGATGGGAGGAGGCAGCGTGCCGCTGGCCAGCAGGATGCCAGTGAGTATAGCCAGTTTGGTCTGTTCGGACTCGCTGAAGGCCTTCAGGAACAGCAGCAGCTGCACCAACCAAGACCAAACATGAGCACTGGCGACCTTCGACCCTCATACTGGCACATCTTTACAAACTTGTGTTCATATGGCAACGTTTATTGGCTAAATTAGGCGAGTTGTCTGTTACTCTGCTTCCTTCAACAGAGCTCAGACATGTGAGGTACCAAGTAAAAAAAAATGTAATATTTAAATGTTGTAGCTGACACATTTTTATTACTTATCTTACTTCCTTTGTATACAGCCCATTTTTCTGTTTACAAGACAAAAATATGCCTCCATATACAGCTGTGTGAAAAAGTGTTTGCCCCTTCCTGATTTCTTTTTTTTTTTTTTTTGCATGTTTCTCACACTTATGTTTCAGATCATCAAACAAATTTAAGTATTAAACAAAGATAACACAAGTAAACACAAAATGCAGTTTTTAAATGAAGATTTTTATGACTAAGGGGGAAAAAATCCAAACCTACATGGCCCCTGTGTGTGTTTCTCACATCTTTGGAAAGCTTACCCAAAAATTACCCCAAGAGCACAGCGACGACTCATCCAAGAGGTCACAAAAGACCCCAGAACAACATCCAAGAACTGCAGGCCTCACTTGCCTCAATGAAGGTCAGTGTTCATGACTCCCCCATCAGAAAGAGACTGGGGGGCAAAAATGGCTGCATGGTAGAGTTCCAAGACCAAAACCACTGCTGAGCAAAAAGAACATAAAGGCTCGTCTCAGTTTAGCCAGAAAGCATCTTGATGATCCCCAAGACTTTTGGGAAAATACCCCCCCCCCCCCCCCCCCCCCCCTCCCTGTTAAAAACCCTCATTTAAAAACTGCATTTTCTGTTTATTTGTGTTATCTTTGTCTAATATTTAAATTTGTTTGATAATCTGAAACATTTGTCACAAACATGCAAAAAAAAAAAGAAATCAGGAAAAGGGCAAACACTTTTTCACACAACTGTAAGGCAGGAAGTTCCAGTTCCTCCCAAAAAGTACTCCAAAGATCGTTTGTGGTTCATTCTCCATCATCTTGTATAAAACAGCATCCCAGCTTCTTATGGAGATTTTACCTTTTTGATTTCCTCCTCGAAGGCCTTCTCCAGATACTTGTACCTCCTGATGAGCTTACTGAAAACCTGCAGTCACACGGTGGACAGAGACAAGGGATTAGAACCAAACTGGTCCCGGTCCCAGTCCTGGTCTCGGTCCCGGTCCAGACTGCAGACCCGGCCTCTCTCTGGTTCTGGATCAGAATCGTGGTGGTTTACCTGAGCGTGCAGACGGAGAGCAGCATGGCTTTCCTCAGAGGTGAACACACAGTACGCTGTCACCTTGGTCCTGTCACCTTCATCAACACGGGTCCCCCCAGGAGCTGAGGAAGAGGAGCAGATCAGGTCAGTGTTTCCATCCATCCATCCATCCATCCATCCATCCATCCATTCATTCATCCATCCATCCATCCATCCATCCATCCATCCATCCATCCATTCATCCATCCATCCAT
The DNA here is from genome assembly GCA_023101725.1 of Atherinomorus stipes. Classification (NCBI taxonomy): domain Eukaryota; kingdom Metazoa; phylum Chordata; class Actinopteri; order Atheriniformes; family Atherinidae; genus Atherinomorus; species Atherinomorus stipes. Next base: position 213,120 of record JALJCO010001938.1, on the reverse strand, counting down.
CCATCCATCCATCCATCCATCCATCCATCCATCCATCCATCCATTCATCCATCCATCCATCCATCCATCCATCCATCCATCCATTCATCCATCCATCCATTCATCCATCCATCTACTCACGTATCTATCCATCCATCCATCCATCCATCCATCCATCCATCCATTCATCCATCCATCTACTCACACATCTATCCATCCATCCACCCATTCATCCATCCATCCATCCATCCATCCATCCATCCATCCATCCATCCATCCATCCATCCATCCATCCATCCATTCATCCATCCATCTACTCACGCATCTATCCATCCATCCACCCATTCATCCACCCATCCATTCATCTACCCATCCATCCATTCATCCATCCATCCATTCATCCATCCATCTACTCACGCATCTATCCATCCATCCACCCATTCATCCACCCATCCATTCATCTACCCATCCATCCACCCATCCATCCATCCACCCATCCATCCATAATCCACCCATCCATCCATCCATAATCCATCCACCCATCCATCCATCCATAATACATCCACCCATCCATCCATCCGCCTATCTATCAATCCATCCATCCATCCACCCATTCATCCACCCATCCATTCATCTACCCATCCATCCATTCATCCATCCATCCATCCATCCATCCATCCATCCATCTACTCACGCATCTATCCATCCATCCATCCATCCACCCATCCATTCATCTACCCATCCATCCATTCATCCATCCATCCATCCACCCATCCATCCACCCATCCATCCATCCATAATCCATCCACCCATCCATCCATCCATAATACATCCACCCATCCATCCATCCGCCTATCAATCCATCCATCCATCCATCCATCCGTCCGTCCGTCCGTCCGTCACCACAGTGGTACTTACCGAGCATGCTCCCTGCGATGAGGATGTCAAACAGGGTGTCGGCATAGCGCCTGTAGTCCAGTCTGGACCCAGCAACATCCAGAAACTTGGCTACAGCATCCAAGTCTCCACCTGATTCATTAAGACCGGCCACGATAGTGTCACGAAACACCGTAGGTTCGAACTTCTCCTTTTCATCTGCAGCAGGAGATCAGAGCAGCAGTCGATCGTTACGTCGTTCAACTAACTCAATCAGTCATGTCTTTAGGAATAAAAATGAAAACACACCCATCCTCACGTGATATAAACACACGTATTCATTACAGACAGATGTTAAACAGAATTACTCGTCTGTGATGTAAGTTCAGGAGGAAACAGATGTGATCGCTGATAAGTTTCATCTTTTTTATAAGTTGTACAATAAATGTATTTTTTCCTGATTAAAATTGCTCAGGATGTTTCTGGCTCCACAGCTGCTTGAAAGCTGCACTTTTATTTTGTTTTGTTTACAATGTGGAGTCAAGCAGCTGCTGAAAGACTCAGGTGATGACATCCAACAGCTGTGCTGTGCCCCACCAGGATTGGCTGCTTTCCATGAATTATCACGGCCCAGTATAGATGTCACCTATCCTGGTGGGATCTGAACGTGACACCAGCCCATGAGCCAAGGAGAGGACGTTCCTGCAGAGACTTGACTGTCATAACTCACGGTAAAAAGTGAGGAGTAAAGACACAAACCCTGGACTGAGACAAAGAAGCAGGAGGATGTAGGAGGAGGACGTCATGAGTCCAGAGACGATCCTGTTCTCCTCGCTCTCAGACCCAGACCCAGACCCAGACCCGTCCTATGAGGTGCTGGAGCTCGTCTGCCAGTCCGGGTCCAAGCTGGAGATGTTTGAGACGGTGAGGAAGAGGAGGTAACTCTGCTCTCCATCGTGGACCCACCCCCTCCAGAGACAGAGGAGCTCCCCTCTCAACTGTGGGGTCCCCCAGGGTTCTATTCTGGGTCCTATTTTATTTTCTTGGTATTTGCCTCCGTTGGGTTCTGTTTTCTATCTGCCACTGCAGACCAGGTCCTCTGGGTCCATTGACTCTCTGCTGCAGTGTCTTGCTGAGGTTCATCTATGGCTGACTCAGAACTTTCTCCTGCTCAATAGGGATAAAACTGAAATTATTGTATTTGGCAAGTCAGATGTGTTGGATGGTCATATCGGCGTAATTGGCTCATTGTCACAATACTCCAAACGTTATGTTAGAAATCTTTTTCTAAAGGATTTTTTGGGCACTAGTGGCCTTTATATGGCAGTATATAGCGACAGGAAAGGGGCAGAGAGTGGGGAGTGACATGCAGCAAAGGGACCTGGACCGGGAATCGAACCGGGGCCAACTGCGCTGAGGAACTGTAGCCTCTGTTCATGGGGCGGCTGCTCAACCAACTGAGCTAAACACCACCTGTTAGAAATCTTGAAGTGATCTTGGACTCTCCGTTCAGATTTGACGAACAGACCAGCTTTGTTTTCAAATCCAGCCTTTTTCATTTGCGGCTTTGTAACCAAAGTCAAATCATATCTGCCGTATCAGGATTTAGAGGGGGCAGAGGGGGCGATCCGTGCTGTTGTTACCTGTCGCCTGGACGATTGTAATTCCCTTGATTTTGGAATAGAGCAGTCTCTCCTTCAGTGTTGCAGACTGTGCAGAACTCAGCTGCTCGTTTCCTGACAGGGTCAAAACACCGTGAGCACAGTACTGCCGTGCTTGTTTCTTTACACTGGTTGCCAGTGCAGTTTAGGATTTTTTTTTTTTGATATACTGTTTACATCCCCAAAGGGAAATTAGGACTCTGCATTTTTATCCATCTCTGTTCATTAGTACCAGAGAGCAGTGGGCTGCTACTTAAAGCTCGGGGAGCAGTTGGTGGGGGTTAAGGACCTTGCTCAGGGGTCCACAGTGGTTCACCTGAATGTCGTGTCGGGGACTCGAACCCGGATCCTCCGCGCCAAAGCCCACGACGCTACCACTGGCTACCTGTTAACTCTCTTGGAACTTCTGAATTCTTACAGCCCGGTCAGAGCGCTGAGGTTAACTGACCTGATGCTCTCTGCACTCCCTAGAACCAGGCTGAAAGGTGATCGGGCTTTTTCAGTTTCTGCTCTTCGGCTTTGGAACAGCCTGTCCCTAACCATCAGATCTGCACAGTCCGTTGATCATTTAAATCACTGCTGAAAACACATTTGTTTTCACTGGCCTTTCACCCACAGTGTCACATTTGTATTTATATTTTTATATTTTTATTTTTGGTTTTATGTGCTTGTGTTTTCATTTCTGATTTGTTCTTTTATTCTGTGCAGCACTTTGGTCAACTGAGGTTGTTTTTAAATGTGCTCTATAAATAAATATGACTTGACTTGACAAACCTGAGTTGAACTGAAAAGACCATCTCAGGAACGTTCTTACTACCTTCTTTTCTTCTCTTGTACTTTCTCCTTGTAGACTCACCACAAACTAAACATTCGTACATGAATATTTAGTCTCTGAATTCATCTGATATCAGCAGTCAAGTTAAACTATGTATTTGGAGCTTTGTTAAAGACACACAACGGAACTTTTAGCAGTTTTCTCAGTGACCCCCCTATCGGCGGCTAAACTAGCATCCATCTTCATCGTACCTGTACTGTGATTCACTCCAGCCAGTAAAAGACAGTCTTATCTTGACTTTTGTTCTGCCCCTTCCTCTCTTTCTTTTTCTCTCATCCTCTGGTAATGTTTCCTTGCGTTTCGTTACCGAATCCGACATAATGCGTTCAAAACACCCGCTGTGTTCATACCTGGTTCATATCCAGTTGCTAGCACATGACGCGGTGCGCAACCAATCGTGGCTGCAACGTCACAGTCGCGTCCCAGATGGGAATCTTACATACTGCAGTTTCTGAGCCCCGGGGCACCTCTGGGCAGTGACGGCTCGAAAAAGTGCATAATGAATGTTGGTGTGCCATCAATATGAGCCAAAAATGCAGATTTTTAAGGTCTAAAAGTTGTGTGTCTTAAGTTGTGTGAATTACCACAGCTTTATATAAGCCAGACTGTGCAACATAACACATTTACAGAAGTATGTGAAACCCGCCGAGGTACTTACCCCTTTTCCTTGTCTTAAACCTCTGGCCTGTCAGCACTGGCTTCTGCTGCTTACTGGTACTCATACAAGTCCTGCAAGCAGTAATGCAGGGAGACGGTCAAACACGTGTGATAGAGACATACAGATGCAACACGTTAGCTGAGCAGGTCATCGCTATGTTCAAACAGAACACACACACGGCATTTGAGAAAACATTGAAGTCATGCTATAATAATTCCATCCATCGACTGAGGCTGTATGATGGTGTGGCAGTGAGCACTGTCCTGCCTCGGCTAGGGAGGGGCTGAACAGTGCTGCAAAAATTCAAATCTTAGCAAGTATATTTTCTAATTTCTAGTCAAAATATCTCATCACACTCAAACTAATACAAAATTACTTAAAGAGAAACATTTCAGTGACAGATAAGATCTTATTTCAAGGCGATGCATCTTATCAAGAAAATTTTGCTCATGCTATTGACAGATTTTTTTTTATTATTATTACAAGCAAAAAAATCTTGGCCATGCTTAAAATAAGTTAAAAAATTTTTTTTTAATTATTATTATGTTTTACTTGTAATAATAAAAAGAATCTGCCAAAGGAACAAGCAAAATTTTCTTGATAAAATTTCTTGCTGCATCTGCAGGGGCAGCAGCATCAGAACCAGAGACTTGAAGAAACTAAACAAGCTGATCAAGAAAGCTGGTTCTGTGCTGGGGATAACTCTGGAGCCGCTGGAGCTGATCGTTCAGAAAAGAATGCTGCACAAGCTGATGAAGATGATGGAGGATTCTTCCTCCTCTCCACAACACGGTGAAGAATCAACAGAGTGTTCAGTGGGAGGCTGCGTCAGGTTCACTGTAGGACGGAGAGATACAGAAATTCATTCCTGCAGCAGCATCACCCTGAAGAACAACTGTAACTGATTTATTTATGATTACTGCTGCCTTTTTACTTTTTATATTATTGTTATGTTGGATAGAAAAAGAGAGAGAGAGAGAGAGACAGACAGAGCATTACAAACATTGAATTTCCCTCCGGGGATTAATAAAGTATTTTTAAGTTCATTTCATTTTTCATCATGATGAGGTGAAACGGGAGATTCTCATCACGGATCTGCAGCAACTGTGTGATGCTATAATGTCAATATGGAGCGAAATCTCTGAGGAATGTTTCCAACTCCTTGTTGGATCTATGAAACCAAGAATTAAGGCAGTTGTGGAGGGAAACGGGTCCGACCCAGTCCTAGAAGGTGGATATTACCATACATGACTGCTCAGAACGAAGCTGGTTTGTTTTCTTACAGGACAAGTACTTTTGTTAAATTATGTGATCAAGTGAACTAGAAACTGCTGCTTATCCACCGTCTTTCAACCATGTACATCCTGCCATCAAGCTTACTGCTAACCCCATGCTGAGACCGATCTGTGACAATCAGCAGAGGAAGACATGACATGGTTATTGCAACACCAGTTCTTCGAGGATACTAACTCGTGTTTGCACGTCTGCTCCGAGGTTTTATGGGTAGTTGTAGTCCACAGGTATGAGGGCTGACATGTACAGAATAACCTGTAAGTTCACAAGGCAGACAGTTGTATGTGATTATGAGCATACACAACAGAAACCAGCCATATGATGGTTTCAGATTACATCTACGCAAACAGAAGTAGTGTAAGCTGACTCTTCATGACTACCAGCAGCCCGTGATTGGAAAACTGTCACAAGCTTTACTGTTGACTTCTAATTGAAACCAACAGGAACGACGGAGGTAGAGAATTAAGGTCAGGTTCGAGACCCAAACATAAAATAGTAGCCTTTCCCATGAAACAGGCTTCACCGGACACCCCACCTACTCCAGCCTCAGATCTGTGTCAGGAAACACAGTTTTAAGTAAGTGAGAAGTTGAAAAGCACATGCTTACCAGCAGTGAGTTCCTTGTGGCCTGTAAGTAGGTTGAACTGCATCGACTGACTGAGTGTTGCTCTGTCTGCCAACCTTTTGCTCTGCTCTATATATAGTGGGCTCATCCCTGCCGTCTAAACCTGCTTCTACCCAGTTCTGCTACATGTGTCATATTACCCACACGGTTTGGCCGCTCTCTGCAGATCATTTTCTCTTTCACTCTCATTCATGCATTCGTGTACGGCACACTCACATACAGGCTGTTCGTAAGAGTTTACAGGACACGGCTTTATGTAAAGCGAGCCGGAGGAGAAGCCATGTTGACCGAGCAGTGAAGCAAGGTTAACAGCTAGCGGCTGGGTCACGGATTACTGCACTTTCTAATCCACCACAGCAATCCCTATTGTCTCTGTCACTAACTCGCTCTCGCTCACACACGCATTGTTCTCCAGTGTGTTAAGACTATCCTCCCAGTACACATGGAATAAGCAGCAGATAGTCTCTCCAGTCAGGGAACCACAGTTACTCTGTAATCTCAGGTTTGATGAGCTTATTATGAAGTGAAGATGAGATGGGACATCTTCCTGTCCCTCCAGACTAAACACAGTCCTTCCACAAATCCCACTTCCACTGATGTCTGGATACTGTGTAGAACTATAAATATAAACAAAATACAATGATTTGCAAATTATTCTTTTAACCAATGCACCAGACTGTCCTCCTTCACCAAACAAGCAGATGAATTACGACTCAGTGTTAATATAATAGTAGTTACTAGTTTTTAATAGAATAGAATTACATGAATTAATTGTCGTCAATAATATAGCACATCCATCCCAGTGTAAGGGTTTTTTACACTTATAATGTGACCTGTTATCAATATCTTTTTATGCGACTAATTGAACTCGGAGACCATCCTGGAGGGAAGGATGGAATTGATCACTGAGCTGTAATCAATAAAGAGCCTTCGCACATGTGCTTCCCGTCTGTGGTTGAGAGCAGTGTGCACTGCTCCAGCAACAGCGTCTGTAAGCAAACTGCTGAGGTCGTTGCAGGTTATTATTTTCATCTTTGGAGCATTTTGCTTGTAGCATGCTGAGAAATGTTGCTCCCCTCTGAGGCATGTTAACATGCACATGACAAAGTTGCAGCGGTTCCTCCCATGATGCTCTGAGCTGGTGCTAAACTGAACTGATGAAGTTTCTAATCCGAGGAGCTGTACATGGTCATTTCTCAGAAGCAGGAAATCTCTTCTTCTTTTTGGAGAAAGTGATGGTGTCTGAATCACAGATTTATATAGAGACTAGATTGGTTCCTCCCCCTTCTCTCACGGCAGATTTGGCGGCCATCCTAAAGCGGTCGACTGCCCAACCGCAAAGCGGCATTACCAAGGACAAAAGCATTACATCGGGGAAAATGCCTCAACATTGTGCGGCCAACGGTTTCAAAAACCGGCGTACTGCTGAATCCCGACAGCAGAGAATGACCTTCCACAGGTTAGACACAGTTTGAGTTTACATCGGTTATTATGAATTGTCCAGGGACATCTATAAGTTACTTTCCCAGCTGGTACCAGACGTCAGTTAGATGTCAGAGGGACGTTGGCGCCCTACGTTGAATAGACGTTTGAATTTGTTTGAAAATGAAAATCAGGTTGATGTCTAAACTTGACGTTGATTTGATATCAAAATCCAACGTCGGACAGATGTTACATTATTACATCAAATCAACGTCAGGTTTTGACGTCAATCCAATTTTCATTTTCAACCAAAATTTAATGTCCATCCGACGTTGGATTTTTATGTCAAATCAACGTTGGGGTTGGACGTCACCAGAAATTAAATGTCAATTTCAATATCAGTTTTATTTATAAAGCACATTTTAACAACCACTACGGTTTACCAAAGTGCTGTACAGGGTTACATACAAGTAAGCACGACCACACAACCATAAAAGTTAAATAAAACAAGAAAACAGAGACACAAAAAGGTAAAAGGAGAGGGGGGCTGCCACTGCAAAGGCCCTGTCACCTCTAGTCTTCAATCTGGATCTCGGAACCACGAGGAAGGTCTCCTCCCCGGACCTTAAAGACCTTAGTGGTCTATAAAGCTGAGTAAGATCTGCTAAATAACAAGGGGCCAGACCATTTAGAGCTTTAAAAGTCAACAGCAGAATTTTAAAATCAATCCCTCGGCCCACTGGAAGCCAGTGAAGAGATGCAAGAACGGGAGTAATATTCTCTCGTTTCTTTGCCCCCGTCAACAAACAGGCAGCAGCATTGTGGACCATCTGAAGCCGGTTTAAGGCAGACTAATCCAGGCCCACGTACAGAGACAAAAGTACAGCTGGGATGCAATCAGGGCATGAAGAACTCTAAGTCTTTAAGGCTCAGATATGGCTTAACTTTGGCAAAAGAGCCAAAATTTAAGTGTCATCAAATATAAATATTCAACCAAAATATAACATCCATGTTGAATTTCCACATCAGATCAACATTGGGGGTTGAAGAACCTAAATATACTATTTAGAGCAGTGATTCCCATCCCTGGTCCTCAAGGCACACTATCCTGAAGACCTTCCAGTTTGCCCTGTTAGGACACAGCTGATTCAAATCAAATGGATCTCTGACGAGCTCTGCACCAGTCTGCTACTAACCCATTAATGTGAGTCAGCTGTGTTTCTACAAGGGAACATGGAAAGTCTTCAGGATAGTGTGCCTTGAGGACCAGGTTTGGGAATCACTGATTGGAGCAAACTATATTTTTTTTAAATCAGACTTAGACTATAATACCATAACTTCCATCCAACATCAGGATATGCTATCATCCACCAAAAACACAACATGGCTATGCAATGTTGGATTCTCACATCAAATAAACATTGAAAAGTATTACATCTAAACCCAATCTAATAAAAACTTATAACCTTACATATGAGTTTTTGGTCTAATGGCACTGGGATTTGACGTCAGTAAGTATTGTATACATGGATCAAGTTCTACTGTTTGGCTACATGGATAAATAATCAACCAAATATCAACGTCTAATGATGTTAGACGAGAACGTCAGTCAGATGTTGGGATGATGACGTTCTACAGACATTGATGTTTGGTTAAAGATCCAACAACAACATGTCAATATTCTACGTTTACCTGACGTTGTTGAACAGACGTTCGGTTTTTATTAGGTACCAACACAACTCAAAAACAACCAAATATTAACGTCTGATGACATTAGACTAGATCCTTAGTCGGACGTTGGGATAATGACTGTACAGATATTGATGTTTGTTAAAAGATCCAACAACAACATGTCAATACACTACGTTGAACTGACGTTGGGATAATATGTTGAACAAATGTTGGGTATTAACTAGGTACCAACAAAACTTAAAAACAACCAACTATTAAAGTTATTTAACGTCAAATTCATGCTTCAGGCTGACATTGTAAGTTGACGTCATTCCAGTGTTGGATTTTGGGTATCTGACGTCAGAACCTAAATCCAACCAAACATCAACATCAACTGACGTTGTGTGTCTGCTGGGTACAGTATTATATAGAAGTTGGAAATTGGACTTTGGACAAGAAACAACATGACAGCGTTATTACTGACCAACACAAAAGATCCAATAACAACATGTCAATATTCTACGTTGAACTGACGTTGGGATAATATGTTGAACAGACGTTGGGTATTAAGTAGATCTCAACGTAACTTAAAACCAACGAAATATCAACATCTAATGATTAGATTTAAACATTGGTCAGACATTGGGATGATGATGTTGTACAGACATTGATGTTTGGTAAAAGATCCAATAACAGCAAGTCAATATTCTACGTTGAACTGACGTTCGGATAATATGTTGAACAGATGTTGGGTATTAAGAAGGTACCAACAGAACTCCAAAATAACCAAATATTAACGTTTAATGACATTACACTTGAATATTAGTCGGACGTTGGGATAATGACGTTGTACAGACATTGATGTTTGGTAAAAGATCGAATAACAACATGTCAATATTCCACGTTGAACTGACGTTGGGATAATACGTTGAACAGATGTTGGGTACTGAGTAAGTACCAACACAACTCCAAAAGAACCAAATATAAACGTTTAATGGTGTTAGACTTGAAAGTTAGTCAGACGTTGGGATAATGATGTGGTACAGACATTGATGTTAGGTCAAAGATTATACAATAACATGTCAATATTCTATGTTGAATTGACGTTGGGCATTGAATAGGTACCAACACAACCTAAAACCAACCAAATATCAACGTCTAATTATATTAGATTTAAACGTTGGTCAGACGTTGGGATGATGATGTTTTACAGACATTGATGTTTGGTTAAAGATCCAACAAGTCAATATTCTACGTTGAACTGAGGTTGGGAGGATACATTTCAAAGACGTTGGGTATTGGGTAGGTATCAACGTATCTTAAAAGCAACAAAATAACGTCTCATGACGTTAGACTTGAACGTTTGTAGGACGTTGGGATGATGATGTTATACAGACAGTGATGTTTGGTAAAAGATCCAACAATAACATGTCAATATTCTACGTTGAACTGACGTCGGGATAATACGTTGAAAAGATGTTGGGTATTGAGTAGGTACCAACACAACTTAAAAACAACCAAATGTCAAAGTTATTTAAAGTCAAATTCATACGTTAGGCTGACGTTGTAAGTTGACGTCATTCCAGTGTTGGATTTTGGGTATCTGACGTCAGAACCTAAATCCAACCAAAAATCAACGTCAACTGACGTCGTGTGCCTGCTGGGTTGTTTGTGTGAATCTTGCCGTCACGTTATGGTTAACTGCTAGCTTGCTACTTTTCTTGCTATCGTTACTTTTTACACTAGGTTTCCGAAAAGAGAAGAGCCGCAGAAAGCTCCAAGCCCTCAAAAGGAAAAACTTTATAGCTACGGATGAGTCTGTCCTCTGTTGCCATCACTTCAAGCCTGAGGATTTCGACAGAACTGGTCAGACTGTCCGGCTTAAGTCCGGTCACACCATCCGTTTTCAGTTTCCTCATTTCCAAACGGTGTATATCATTAGGTTGTTTGTATTCTGTATATCAGATATGCTTATGTCTATAATATAAACACAATGGCCTATTCTGCTTCATTCATATTTGTAATTTCAACCTGGGGCTACAGATCTGCTATTCACATTTGCATTTATGGGTTAAACTTCCCCATACAGGTTGAGTCAACCTTAGTTACTAGTAACATTAGATATAACAGTAACAAATAAAACGTGTATATATACTGTGTAGATATATATATATAGGCCTATATATTTATTTATATTTATATTTGTGTGTGTAGGGGTATATGTTGTTGTTGTTGTTGTGTTTGGTTTCTTTTTCTTTTTTTAATGGATGTCAGAAGAAATTCAGAGCAGCCAGGACCTCGGCTACTTCAAGGAGAGCTGAAGAGAGCCTGCCAGTGGATTTCTGTCAGGATGCTCCCCCTGAACCTGAAATGGGCCTGCCAATGGACCTCTGTGAGGACGCTCTCTCTGAACTTGAACCCTCACCTAAAGCTTGGCCTAAGCGTGCAAACATGTCAGGGGTGGAAAAGGTGAGAGGGATACCTGAGCGGGGCCAGTGTTATGTTTCTTGAACAGTAGCCTATTAAAAAAGAGAAAATATTATGTTGTGCGCGCATAGCCATGTAATATCCAACTTTAGTACATCCATTGTTTACCTTTTTAATGATGCACGCACATGTGAACTTGGCTGTTTGTACTGAACATGGTGAGAGATTTGCATGCTGTCTGTCTTAGCCTGTGATTGATATATGATGTAAGCATCATGGCCTTGATCAATTGAATTCCTATTTCACTTGCTTTCTGACTCATTTTAGACATACACACCCACACTGCAAACATGCACATTGCTTTTATTGAAACATGCCAGAATATATGTCCCTGTCAAAAACATTTGCATACTTATGGTGCTGGCAGTTGGATAGATAGGTGAGATCAAGAATGACAGCCGTCCATAACCTATTATTCCCTTCTGCTAGGACCACACTTTTGCACTGCCCAGCTGTCCAGTTGCTCTAAAGAAGAGACTGATTCAGGCAACAGAACAAGTGATTACACTGGAGCGGGAGAAAAGTAATGCGAGGAAGCGTGAAATGCGAGCAAAGAATCATTTGAAGGATATCCTTCAAGAACTGAGGGAGAAAAATTTAATGAATGAAGAACCGAGTCAAAGGCTTGGATTTTATGCAGGTACAATTATATAAATTTGCATTATCTTTACTTCTTCAGTGAGGTACACAACGTATTGCTGCCTCAAGTATCTTTTTGCTTTTATAAAACATTAACTTGCCAACATAATCCAATTGAAAAATTCTATTCAGTTTATTCAATAAAGACATTCAAGCTACTCCTTTATGAATGCTTGCCATGGCTGTTGCTATACAATGACCTTGTGTATCGAAGACATTACAGTGTAAAGAGGTGATAACAAAAGTACCAGTACGTCGTTCTGTCATGAATATAACAACATTTCAACAGCCGTAATTGTTCTGGCCTGTTTTGTGATGTACATCACATTTTTTTGCTTGACTTTCTAGTTGTCACGTAAGGGTGCATCCTAATGTGTGCTAGTTACATCTCAGATCTCCTGCTGCATCTTTTGAGAGACAGCAGAATGAATACTGTCAGGAACAGATGGAGTTTGGCATCACCCTCCATCTTCATGGACCCAAAGCATACAACTACCTCAGAGAAACGCTGAAACTTCCTCTCCCTCGTCCACGTTCAATGCGAAGGTATGTTAATGTTTTCTTAGTGCATTATAAAAAACCTACGGCATAGCTAAGGTATTGGACTGAAACAATAGAATCTGGCTGCCCTTCACAGAATTTTAGGCTGTTAAAGAGCTTTTTAGGAATATTCCATTTTGGGATGGTGCTGCGCAATTTTTCTCAGTCAAGTCTCCATATTGAAAAAAGGTTGAAAAACACTGTTCTAGGTTCTAGAGGTATCATGTTTTCCATGATCAGAGTGATAATGCATTTTTCTTTTAAAGGTACCTATCAGTCATGGGGTTTGTGCTAAACATTGACTCGCTGACACCGATGATCCCCAAAGTGCTGGAAGAACAACAGTATGTCCTGACATATCGGTTCAGCCAGGATCATTTGGAACTGCTCTTTAACTCTATCAGAGCATCAGGTATGATTTCTTTTAAGATCATGGTATTTGCCAAATAAGTGTTTTTTTATTGAATAGTGACACAACCAGGCATAATTTGGTGAATTTAGGTAAAACTTCTGGTTAGCAGGGCTAATCTGTGGTAGGTTTGGTCGTCATTTGAATTTTAATTAATTTGAAATTAATGTATATGTAAGGGATAATGTATGGAACGCAGGTCAATCTCGCGTCGGGTCTGCATTCAGCCTGTCTGTCTCCACACTCGAAGATGTTCAAATTAATTTGGAAGTCATCCATTTTTGGTCACGAGGTGTCGCTAAGTGCTCACTTGCTGTTTTATTTATTCATTTATTTTTGACGTTCAGTGACCGGATTACTTGCCATGTGGAGGGATATTAGGATCACTGTAAGACCCCAGGTTAAAAAAAAAAAGAACCATTGCCATTGACAGCGGCCACTGCACTCTCTACTCTAGCACTTTACATTATTAATTTTTAGGATTTCTTTATATATATATATATATATATATATATATATATATATATATGTTTGTATGATGTGTTGTACTGTATGTGTTTGTTTCCCTGTATGGTGGCTGGAATGACAGCCCAACTGCTGGACAGTTCCAGAGCATTTTTGCAGGCTGATGTTCCGGTGTGGTGTGAAGCCAGTTGCATCTGGCAACGTGACCGAACAAGATGCCACTGTGTCCCTGTCTGTTGACCACTTTGCCAGAGTGTCCCTACCTGCTGTTGAAATGTCCTCTGCTGATGCCTCCTCTGCTGAAGACCTGCCTTCCCCATTTGCAAATATCCCAGCCCTTGTGGATGACCACAGCTTCCTCCCTACTCGGTTTGGAGGCCTGGTGGACAACGCTCTAGTGTATATCTCAGGCTTCGTTGTTCGACGCATCCTCCGCAGCTTGAAATGTGATGTGTGCCGGGCCTGCCTGGTGACAGATGCTGCCCCCACATCCATGGACACCAACAGCAGTTACCACCTTCTTGAGCTCAGAAACAACGTTGGGCTGATGATTCCCTCCGAAGGAACAGTGAAGGTCAGTCAGAATATCCATCTGCCACTCTACTTCTCTACATCTTAAATGGCAATAAACATCTTCTGATTGTCTTCTGTAAGATGGTGAGAGCAGCAGAGAGGACAATTCGCCATGCTCCATCAGGGAAAGCTCCTTATGTGTCTATGGTAACACACTTTGTCCGAAAACAGATCGGTACAGAGGATGTGTTTTCACTTGGTAAACACATCGAGGAAACACAGTTTGGCATCGATAATCACCAGTCCCTACTTCTCTCTCTGATTGTGTTGGTGTTTGTGAGAATTAAGGTGCAAGACATTGCAAGACGGTGGCTGCACGGTGGCGTGGTGGTTAGCACCGCAGCCTCACAGTAAGAAGGTCGCTGGTTCGATTCCCGGCTGGGGAGGGGGGTTCGAACAATTCCAACTGTGGCCTTCCTGTGTGGAGTTTGCATGTTCTCCCCGTGTATGCGTGGGTTCTCTCCGGCTTCCTCCCACAGTCCAAAGACATGCATGTTAGCTTAATTGATCACTCTAAATTGCCCCTAGGAATGAATGTGGGCGTGAATGGTTGTCTGTCTCTCTGTGTTGGCCCTGCGACACACTGGCGACCTGTCCAGGGTGTACCCCGCCTCTCGCCTGATAATAGCTGGGATAGGCTCCAGCAACCCCCGCGACCCTGAACTGGATAAGCGGTACAGAAAATGACTGACTGATGATGACTGACTGACTGACATTGCAAGACTGACAACACTTGCATGGCAGAGTGGAAGCACAAGGAAGAAACTGAACAAAATGGTTCACCTTCAGGGATTCTAGCCTCCTGTCATTGTGATGGCCCTGTGTTTATGTGGTTCTGAGTTGTTGCAGTGCCAATTGGATAATTGCACCCTGACTTGGTGCACCTATATCTGCCTCTTGAGGGTGGTATAATGCTGCGTCCAATTTATCTTGGAGGTCGGAAGTCAGAGGTGGGAATTAAGTCACATATGAGTTCAGAGCACTGGTGTTGTCGAAGTGGGAAAAGCAATATGGATTCTGCCAGGAAGCCTTTTGTTTTGCTTGCTCTGTCTGTTCACACCGAATTATATCTATTATATCATGTCCTGAAAAATAGTTCGATACCAAATTAGGAAAACAAGCATCTTCATTTTAACAATCGTTCATATAACACAGTTATGTGGAGATATATTAAATTTAAAGCATCACAGAAGTTTAAAAGCATCGGTGGTGGATCCTGGAAAAACAGTTTGAGCAAGCCAGATTAGAAAAAAATGAACACCCCCGAAACCATGCCTCCAAAGCACAGGAGGCTGCTTATACCCAGCAGGCACACGACATCAGTTGACGTTGATTTTTGGTTGGATTTAGGTTCTGACGTCAGATACCTAAAATCCAACACTGGAATGACGTCAACTTACAACGTCAGCCTAACGTATGACTTTGACGTTAAAAAACTTTGATATTTGGTTGTTTTTGAGTTGTGTTGGTACCTACTCAATACCCAACGTCTGTTCAACGTGGAATACTGACATGTTGTTGTTGGATCTTTGACCAAACATCAATGTCTGTGCAACGTTATTATCCCAACATCCGACCAACGTTCAAATCTAACAACATTAGACGTTGATATTTGGTTGGTTTTAAGTTGTGTTTGTACCTACTAGATACCCAACATCTTTTCAACGTATTATCCCAGCGTCAGTTCAACGTAGAATATTGACGTTGTTGTTGGATCTTTGACCAAACATCAATGTCTGTGCAACATTATTATCCCAACATCCGACCAACGTTCAAATCTAACAACATTAGACGTTGATATTTGGTTGATTATATCCATGTAGCCAAAAAGGTAGAACTTGATCCGTGTATATATCTGTGTTACTGACGTCAAATCTCAGTGCCGTTAGACCAAAAACTCATATGTAAGGTGGAAGTTTTTATTAGATTGGGTTTAGATGTAACACTTCCAATGTTTATCTGATGTCAGTTGGTGGATGATGGCATATCCTGATGTTGGATAAAAGTTATGGTATAGTCTAAGATGAAAATCATATATGTTGATTTAAAAAATTATAGTTTGCTCTAAATCAGTGATTCCCAACGCTGGTCGTCAAGGCACACTATCATGAAGACTTTCCATGTTCCCTGTAGAAACACAGCTGACTCACATTAATGGGTTAGTAGCAGACTGGTGCAGAGCTCGTCAGAGATCCATTTGATTTGAATCAGCTGTGTCCTAGCAGGGCAAACTGGAAGGTCTTCAGGATAGTGTGTCTTGAGGACCAGGGATGGGAATCACTGCTCTAAATAGTATATTTAGGTCAATTAGGTTCACTTCAACCCCCAATGTTGATCTGATGTGGAAATTCAACATGGATGTTATATTTCAGTTGAAAATGTAATTTGTGGTGACGTCAAACACCAACGCTATTACAAAAAACCAACGTTGGGTTTTTGTTAATAAATTGATTCCCCCCACTTATTTGATGTAATAATGTAACATCTGTCCAACGTTGGATTTTGATATCAAATCAACGTTAAGTTTAGACATCAATCTGATTTTCATTTTTAACCAAATACAAACGTCTATTCAACGTAGGGCGCCAACGTCCCTCTGACATCTGACATCCGGTGCCAGCTGGGTAGTTGTTGGCAAAGATAACCCAGAACAGCCGAGTGGCTAGCTTGTTAGTTTCCAAGTAAACAGCAGAGGAACCACGTTTCTAAAAGTGATAATTATCTCACCTCCAACTTCTTCTGTGGATTAAAACATCCTCACTGCAAACACCAACACCTCCATGACTTCATCCACATCCGTTTTATCTTTTTAACAGCAAACAGCGGCATAGATAAGAGCAGCAAGCAGCCATGTTCATCTGCACCATGTGTCAAGTCAAGTTGAGTTGCGAACACGTGAGGAGGAGGGGGCACCTAACGGCAGTCAAGTTTGATAGACAAAATAATCATTCAATCAATTAGTACGGGCCGTTCGCAACCCCATCCGATGAAATGAATTTCATCGGATGGGGTTTTTCCAGTCCTTTACGTTCCACAGGTGATTAATTTTTTTAATTTTTGTGTTACAACATTTAATTAATTGTCTGCAATCAGGGTATGAAGAAGACTTTAAGCAATATAGAAAAAAAAATCATCCTGGAAAACATCATCCACCATGCCTTTAAAAAAGAAAAGAAAAAATAGTTGATTATAAATTTGTAAATAGAACCCTACGAAATCTCAGACCATAACAGAGCAAGACCACAGGGTTTTTTTTTTGTTGTTGTTGTTTTTCCATGTTTTCAGTTGTCAGAGGAAGGGATTTAACAGCCAAACCACATTACTTACTTTTAAACATGTTCACACTTTACAAGTAGAGGTTGCAAATGACTGTTTAATACTGTTGTGTTCACACTACACAAGAGCATTTGGATAAACATTAATGTTTATTATTGGGTTCAAGACATGTTGGTATGAGCGCAGCCATCTTTAGTGGCAGAAGTCAGAGCTGGTGGGACTACCCTGAGTTTCTGTGTAGGAAATCCAACTTCCGAGTTCAAATCGAACGCACCATAAAGGCTCCAGAAGTCCTGTTCTTAAAAAAAAAAGTCTTTGATGTCTTTGGATTCAACTTTGTTTCTGATTTGGTTAGTTTAGATTAGCTTCTGGCTTTGGTTTGCATACATTACTTACACTTTATATATTCACCCATCCATCAATACATCACTGATTTCTACTGACAGTTCACACTCCACAATTTCAGTTTTTTCTATTGCAATAAACTTATTTTAATTGTTTTCTTGTGTGTCTGGTTCTATTTGTTATGTTGCACCTCTGACCGGGTGTGACACCAAATATCAACTTGTCACCAGAAACACAATTGTGGGAGACGTCAGCTGCTAAACGAGTTTTTGTCTTCATCTACAGAACTGAGTTCTCCTTTCAGTTCAGGTTTTTCCCCAGCATATACTTGACATAGATGGTCCACATAAGTCTTTGCTGACCACCTAAGCCAAATTAACGTCTACTGGCTTTTTAAGGGCATTCTACTGAATTTTTAGGAAAAGGGACCACCTCAGTCCCCCGAAAAGCTGGGGTAAACCCTGTACTCAGTGTGCATTTTAAACAAATTTATACATCACAGACTAGTAGGCGATACTGTATATTTTAAATTCAGTGTTAATGCTTGAATTTCTACTGAGCCATCATTTGAATGCCAGTGTGTGTGATCCTTTGTGGTCTCATGAACCACTTTTTTCATATTTTAGATGATCATCAGTATTACATCACTTAGGTTATCACAACATAAATATATTTACCTTAAGAATTTGATTATATCAGAGAGAAAATGGTCAAATGACACCCTCTGACAATGAAAAATACACTACTCACAAAAAGTTAGGGATATTTAACTTTTGTTTTTAGAGAACAGAATAATGCAGAATAAATATTTAACCATTGAACAATGTACATGTGCATTAAAAAGTTTAGAGAAAGTTTAATTCAGTTCACCTGGAAAAGTTGTAGTGGATTTTAGATTCATTCTGACATACAAAAAGCCAAATATCCATAACTTTTTGTGAGTAGTTTATGCATGTTTTCATATTTCAAATCAACATTACACTATACCAATTTCCTATCTCATTGAGGTGCTCTTACTAACCATTAAAATTGATAGTGTCTTTAGTGTACTGACAAACTATATTTATATTTCATAGGCCTAATCTTGTGGCCATGAAAACTGAAATTGATAAATAGACTGACAGGAATCTTTAAATTCCTCATGATAAAGTATGACTTCCGATAGGCATCAGACAAGGAAAACATACTTCTTGCAAAAATTTAACCCGGGTCTATAAATCATAAGTACTATGTGGTAACAACTACACCGGTACAACTTAAAAATATTCAAGAGGCATAGACATTTATTTCCGAAAGCTTGCATTGTAATTCACAGTGAATCGCAAGGCCGACCGCTTCAAGATGGCGCCGCCGTCGGACGTCAGCCTGCTGGGACTCCACAGTACCGTGTCCAGTCTAGTTATTATACAAGTCTGTGGTCTAAATGACTGAACACGCCTGAAGTTCCCCTCCTCATGCTTTGGTTCTTGCAGCTCTGTCGTATGGACACCAGAGAGCAGCGTTTCCCATCCTTCGTGTTCAGACTGGACCACCCAGCTGTGGTGGACTGGTTGGGATGGATGAGTCATTGTCCACCAGAGACCTTATACATTTATCAACAGACAAATATTTAATATACACACGGTTTATTTTGTTAATTTGTTCTTATCTATCAGGGATTCTGCCTCCTGATTTGAGCTCTTTAACCCATCAAACACTTTTTTGAATGTTGGTGTTACCATCTATGTGTGGCAGGTTTAACTGGTCTTTAAGGTGGTGAGACATGATAAGAATCCTGCAGTGGATTTCCGTATCGTTTTTCCATCTTCTGGAATCTGGATGAGTTCCTGCGGGATCACAGGGACCGCCGGCGCCGCGACACCAGCAGCAGGTTTGTTTACTGATAGCTGGTGGACTCTGAACCCGTGTTTCTGTTTCCATCGTATTGTTGTTTCCTGCTCACTGGACTGCAGCAAAGCATAAAGGCTCGATCTCAGATTTCTGGTTGATGTGAAAATCAGCGGATGCTCTGCTGTATCGGATAACTTGGATGGTCTTCTTTCAAGCCCACCAGGCCTTCTTTTCACGGCCTTTCTGTCTCTCCTCCTGGATGATGTGATGTGACAAAAACAGCTTTTTGGGGTAATTGGAGATGATTTTTACAGCAAAAGGAGGGAAGAAAACACTACCCGTGTGTAACAATAAGGCACGAGATGGACAGTTTTTAGTGGATTTATTTTCAGTGCTATCAAAGGGGGGGACGAGAAGTTGGAGTGAAGTCATTGTCGGGAGCCCTGGGAAAGGCAGGTAAGGTGACACCTTGGGTCTTAGAGGCAAACTTTCAGCAGGATGAAGGAGGAGAGCCGGCTTTGTGTGGCTACTGTATGATTTGGATAATGGACATAGACATACATCATGATGGTGAGCTCATCCTTCTGTAGACCTGCTGAGGAACCCGGAGCAGCCCTGGGCTCTGATATTAGAGATAAGAGATAAGACGGATCTGCGTTTGTCCCACGAGTGGAAATTCCAGCTGTGACAGCAGCAAAAAAGCATCTTTAAAGGAATAGTACACCCACAGAATGATGTGCAATCATTTTCTACTCACCCTCATGCTGAGCAAGACTCTGGAGCACTTTTTAATGTCTCAAATGCAGCCGGAGATCCGGGGGGGATTTTTCGTTTACCCCCAACTTTCATATAATGGAGTTCACCGGCGACTGAACCAAAAAGGTCCATAAAAGTCCACAAAAACTTGTCAATATTCCTCCATACTGCTCGTCCAATGTAATCCTTGGATTACAAATTGGGGGTAAACGAACCCCCCATCTTTGTCTGCATTTGAGATATTACAAAAGTGCTCCAGAGTGTTACTCAGCATGAGGGTGAGTAGAAGATAAAGGACCATCATTCTGTAGGTGTACTATTCCTTTAAAAAAGACAGAAGTTATGAAAACAGCCAAAGTAAAACTTGGTGGGTCGTAGAACATCATTAAAACTCTGTTAGATCTCTGAGCACTGTCACATAAATCCTCACCAGTGTCTCAGAAACGGTAGAAACTCTTCAGCTGATCTACGAAGGTTTTCCAGCATTTCTATCCCGTCCAGCAGGTTTACAATCCAGCCACTAAATGTGTTTATTCAGAGACTCTATCTGGTAAATCCACCATGATCCATGATAACTCCATTAACGTCATAAATAAAGATGACTTCAGGAGGAGAAAGGATAAACAAAGCTGTTTACATCCTGGGAGAGAAGATGGAGGATACAAGAACCTGGAGTTCACGATACGTGGAAAGATCGAAAAATGGATGTCCAAAGTTTGTAAGCAGAGATTTATTTTAACACCAGAAACCTGCTTAATTCAAAATATGACTAAAATAAGATATCCTATGGGATGGCAAATGATGTTTTCTTTATTTGTTCACAAAAAATTAATATTGCAGCACTGGAAAAGCAAAGAAGCGCCTTGGAAAGAAAAGTGGAAATCTTTGATGAAATATTATTTACAAATCGAGAGAAATTTGTCAACAGATAAAGATAATCAAAAACAATTTCACTTTGTGTGGACTGTTCATGATGCGATTGGTGGCTACAATATTCACTTAGTGGATTCAGATCAAGAACGCAGTGAGCAGGAGTGTGTGGGTGTGTGTGTGTGTGTGTGTGTGTGTGTGTGTGTGTGTATGTTTTGTCTTGTCATAGGTTTAGTTGTTGTACCGTACCGTACCGTCTTCTTCCGCTTATCCGGGGTCGGGTCGCGGGGGCAGCTGCCTAAGCAGGGAAGCCCAGACTTCCCTCACCCCGGCCACAGCCGCCAGCTCATCCGGGGGATCCCGAGGCGTTCCCAGGCCAGCCGGGAGACGTAGTCCCTCCAGCGTGTCCTGGGCCTACCCCGGGGTCTGGTCCCGGTGGGACGTGCCTGGAACACCTCACCAGGGAGCGTCCAGGAGGCATCCTAATCAGATGCCCGAGCCTCCTCATCTGGCTCCTCTCTATACGGAGGAGCAGCGGCTCTACTCTGAGTCCCTCCCGGATGACCGAGCTCCTCCCCCTATCTCTAAGGGAGAGCCCGGCCACCCTGCGGAGGAAACTCATTTCCGCCGCTTGTACCCGCGATCTCGTTCTTTCGGTCATGACCCACAGCTCATGGCCATAGGTGAGGGTAGGAACGTAGATGGACGGTAAATCGAGAGCTTCGCCTTCTGGCTCAGCTCCTTCTTCACCACGACGGACCGATGCAACGTCCGCATCACTGCAGACGCCGCACCGATCCGTCTGTCCACCTCCCGCTCCATCCTTCCCTCACTCGTGAACAAGATCCCGAGATACTTGAACTCCTCCACCTGGGGCAGGACCTCACTCCCGACCCGGAGAGGACACTCCACCCTTTTCCGGGCGAGGACCATGGTCTCGGATTTGGAGGTGCTGATTCTCATCCCGGCCGCTTCACACTCGGCCGCAAATCGCCCTAGCAAGAGCTGGAGATCACGGCCCGATGACGCCAACAGAACCACATCATCTGCAAACAGCAGAGACCCGATCCTGAGGCCACCAAATCGGATACCCTCAACACCTCGGCTGCGCCTAGAAATCCTGTCCATAAAGGTTATGAACAGGATCGGCGACAAAGGGCAGCCTTGGCGGAGTCCAACTCTCACCGGGAATGGATTTGACCTACAGCCGGAAATGCGGACCAAGCTCTGGCACCGGTCGTACAGGGACCGAACAGCTCGAACAAGGGGGTCCGGCACCCCGTACCCCAAGAGAACCCCCCACAGAATTCCCTGGGCGAACTCCCATGCCCCCTCCAGGATCCTGAAGAGGGTGTAGAGCTGGTCCACTGTTCCACGACCAGGACGAAAACCACACTGCTCCTCCTCAATCCGAGGTTCGACTATCCGACGGATCCTCCTCTCCAGTACCCCTGAATAGACTTTACCAGGGGAGGCTGAGAAGTGTGATCCCCCTGAAGTTGGAACACACTTAGTTGTTGTTGCTTTCTTATTGTCATTCTTTTTTTGTTGTTTTGTTGTGTTTTTTGTCTTATGTGTTATGTCTCCCTTTCTGTTCTACTAGAATTTGAACATATTGGTTGAACAGTTGTACAGAGATGCTGCTGAAGATGATGGAGGATTCTTCATTCAAGAGTGTTCAGAGAGAGGCTTCTTCAATTCGCTGTAAGAGAGAAGATCATTCCTGCAGCGGCATCAGCCTCAAAACAAGACCTCTGATTCATTTTCTAAATTTTATTATTGTTATACTATTGTTTTTATACAGTCATCCTCAAAAATGATTCAGACCCTCCAATTAAAGAAAAGGCTGAATACATAACAGTAATTCAACTAATAATAAATAAAAATTCACAAAATCATAATTTAGTGAAATAAAATATTGCTTTTGAATTGGGGTTAAGAGGTATTTTTCATTTAATCTAATTTCTTTCATCACCAGATCTCAGATCTCCAGGTTCCCCAACAGAGCACCTCAGGTTTTCTGGTGGTTCCTGGAGGTTCCAAAGGTAGAATGGGGGGGAAGAACCTCCAGTTATCAGACCCCTCTCTGTGGAACCAGCTCCCAGTGTGGCTTCAGGAAGCAGACACTCTCCCTACATTTAAAGGTGGTATAGAAGATGTTTCTTTGACTATTTTTGCAATATTAGATGAAATTGTATTCACTGTCCTATCATGTGATTAATAGAAGCTTTAAAAGCACACGTCACTTTTCCACCTTAGAAATCTTCGTTTCTGACTAGTTTTGTTGCCACACTAACATTCATTATGCACATTTCTCGAGTCATCACTGCCCAGTGATGTCTTGAGGCTTCTTCTTCTGTTGCTGATTTTACCGGCGGCTGGCTAACAATTCACGAGTTGCATGACCGCAGCTTACTGGTAGGGAGTGTGAACTGCCGCTCATTTAATGATGTCACTCTCTGACTCTGACATCTGATTGGCTAACCCCTTGGCCAATAAGTGGCATGCAGTGAGATGACGTCAGACATAGCTCGCTTCAGCACGCTCAGAACCTGCCAGAGGAGGTACAGAAACTGTATCACCTCAGCTTGGAAAACCCCCCAGTAGAAAAGCCCAATAAATGAGGCGAGCAGAAAAGGGATGGTGGAAAAGGGGCATGAGTCTGTGTAAGATAGAAGTATCTGCGGCTCAAAGTTTAATTTTGCTTTGGGTTTTTGTGAGGAGTATGTCATTTACGCTGATGTCTCAATTTAATAAAGTTATTGTTCAAATATATGCATGAATTATTTCTTTTGTGACTAAAAAGAAAGATAACATAGCAAACAACAGTACTTTTGGCGCAGGGAGTGTTTGATAAACAAGCAAGAAGAAGAAGAACAGAGGAGACGAAGAGAGCCTGCGTCCGCGACGCACACCTCCACAGATAAGCGAGAAGGAAAAAGAGACAACATGTGTAATTAAAGGAGAACTTTGGTTTTTTCAATCTGGACCTATTTTCTTGCATGAAATACATTCATTTACTCATCCAGACAGTTTTGGATGAATTCCTTCAGGAGATATTTAGATCCACTCCAGATCAGCGTATGCGCGATGTAATGGAAGAGATTAGGCATTATCTGCCACAAAGTCCTTCATTTCACCAATGTTTTGCTACGAAACTTTAGTCAGACCCCCCCCCCCCCGTGAGACCAAAGCGGCTATTTTGTGGTGATTCATCCATGTTTACAGACTTTTTTACTGAGGCAGCTTTGATGACGTCACTATTATGCGACACCATAACAAGTAAGCGTCTGTAAATAATGACGAATCACCACGAAAAAGCCGCTTCGAGCTCACAGGGGGGTCCGACTAATGTTTCATAACAAAACATTGGTGAAATGAAGGAGTTTGTGGCAGATAATGCCTTCTTTAGAGGCTGCACTCGGTCGCCCCATCACTGCCACTATATGGCGCATACGCTGATCTCGAGTGGATCTTAATATCTCCCCACGGAATTCAAGTTGCACCAAAACTGTCTGGGTGAGGAAATGAACATATTTCATGCTAGAAAATAGGTCCAGATTGAAAAAAACCGAAGTTCCCCTTTAAGGCGCATGTTTATAACTCACCGCTACCTGGCTGTTTGCCCATAATATCTGCGTATGGTCGGACTTTGCGGTTCAACAGAATCAAATCTGCATTTTGCTCTGGTTTGTCTGGAAATCCGCCACCTTCAGTGCCAACATTGTTCTCCACACACAACCGCGTCTCGTCTTCAACATGCTCCATCATTCATTTGTGTTTTGTTTACAACACAGGCACGCTTTACCACTGGAACTCATCTATTGACATCTAGTTGCCATGAATACACAACGCTCCAGTCTGTAGAACGATTGCTGGGCGCGCTGATAGATGTGAAATGGAGCTGCATTAGTTGAAAACTGAAACATTGTGACCTTTTCACTGCTGCAGCGGCGCCTGGCTCCGCCCACATATGTGTGAAAACCACCTAAAACTGAACTTTATGGACATCAGGGATCAAACCCAACAGTGAAGCATGGAGGTGGGAGCATCATGCTGTCAAATCCTAAGACACTGCAGCTAAAGGCCGTGATTGTTAGTCTAATTTAACAACGATTAACAACAACCTCTGTGATACAATGAGTTTAACCCTTCCCTTTCCAAATTCTCTGAGAAATGTAAAATTTAGGGATGCACCGATAGTGAAAGTCTGGGCCGATACCGATGTTTAACATAACAACTTGGCCGATGTTTTCTATTTTTAGTTATTACTTCCTTTGTGCCACAGAAATTTACAAGTCTTTCAGCTCTTCATCAGTTTATCCTTGAATGAGCACAAATTCAATCAGACCAATTTATGAAACAGAAACAACCTTTAATGTCACTTTGTGGTTGACATTAGTTATAACAAGCTCTGTTCTGAAAACTTTTCAAAAACCTGGGACTGATAATCACTAAAAAGAATGCTTCAGTATATTGCCCAACAAAATTGAGTGGTTTTAGCCTAATAAACAAAAACATACTCAATGAGAAGATTATTTTCATGGCCCAATAAAAAATATTTGTGGAGCATGTACTGCAAACTGCGTAACGCTGATCTTTTTCTGAAATGGTAAAATATTGCCACACGACCGCCGCCATCTTTGTTTCTCTACTGAGGAAAGTGTGTGGATGCCTTCTACCAGTATCTCCCCCCACCCGCCCAAAAAAGAGTTTTTCTTAAGAACAGTGTTGATGACACATGTAAATCATTATATATATATATATATATATATATATATATATATATATATATATATATATACCTGTGCACACACACACATATATATATATATATATATATATATATATATATATATATACTATATAATAATCGGCCACGGCCATCAGCGAATGTCATTTTTATTGGCCGATGGCAGTTAACAAGGCAAACATCGGCCGATACCGATGTCCAGCCGATGCATCCTTAGTAAAACTCATGAAGGTTTTTACTTTCACTGTCACTTTGACCCCATGTTGATTTTTGGCACATGTGTGCAGGTACAACTGTCCCAGACTGTTTTCTGTAGTTTCAGTCCACAGCAGTAAACCTTGCCCACTCCTCACTAAAGCTGCTGGATGATGTTTTCTTCTGCACTGGACACTGGACACTACCCCGACCATGGCACATTAGATCAGAAGCATGATGGAGGTTGTTCTGGCTCTCCGAAAAGGTTAATGTGGACTAGCATGAACTGAAACACACTGCCTGGCCAAAAACAAGTCTCCACCTGGATTTAACTAAGTGTGACAGTGTGGGGTCCTGTCACTATGCCTCCGATAGATCATGTGCCCTGGCTACTTGGCCGCAGGGATGTCCCCTTGGCTGAATGGTCAGCGTGCATGACTCTCAACTGGGAGTCTGGGGATCAAATCCTGCCCGGGCCCTCTGTTGTGTACCTTGCCACATTTGCAAACAGGTAGGAGCCTCCTATTGGATAATTACAGCAAGGGCGATTTTCTTTCAGCTGCAACAAGTTATTTAACCCCAACTGGTGCAACTAGTTGCTTCTCATTTCCTAAACAAGCATGTGAAAAGACATCCGTGGTGGTAAAGATGTCAGTCTGTCTGGGAAGGGTCAGATCATCGGCAGCATCAAGCAGAGAAAACATCTTTTTTTCCTCTTTCTGCTTCTTCTCTTTTTCTTTTTTTCTACTTGTCCAGTGGCAGTGGCAAAGAAAACATCTAAGGAGATGCAGAAACTACTAAAACTGAGTTCAGAACCATCCAACACAACATTAAAAACTGGAAGGATAGTGGACCATCATCTTCCAGGAAGAAATGCGGCCAGAAAGGCAGATGAAGCGATGCAGCATCATCCAAGTGCTACTGTACAAGACTGTAGAGGCAGTGTGATGATCTGGGGTTGCTGCAGTTGCTCAGGTCAAGGTCTAGGTTAAGGTTCAGGTTCAGCAACAGTATGTGCTCAACGAATGAGGTCAGCTGATACTTAAAGTTATACCGTGTAACTTTTGGCCACTATGGGCACTAAACCTGTAACTTACCACAGGCGCCACAACTGTCTCAAAATTAAACAGTCTCAGTCTGTGTTTTGGAAAAATGTATCAGACCACTTTGAAAAGCTGATTTTTAAGTCATCAAGCCATTAATTAGAGCGCTCCAGGTTACATGATCCAAAGAGAGACGGCCCGCTCCTGAGAAGTTACAATGCCTGGTTTTTGAGAATGGCAGCCCCCTTGGAGCAACGGCATGCGACAAGTACTCTATACTGACAGCAGAAATCATCTATAGTTACTTATATTAATAATAATGTTAGAATATAATGTATCATAATATTTGGCTAACATTGGGTTCAAAAGTTACACGGTATCACTTTAATTATATTGAATGAGCAGGTTATTCCATCAATCATGTTTCTTCCCTGATGACACGGCCATATATCAAGATGACGATGCCAGAATTAACCGGCTCAGATTGTGAAAGACTGGTTCAGGTCTAAGTTCAGGTCTAGGTTCAGGTCTAGGATATATGGGGCTCAGATTGTGAAAGACTGGTTCAGGGGGCATGAGACATCATTTCCACACATAGACTGGCCCCCACAGAGTCCAGACCTGAACCCCGTTGAGAATATTTGGGAAGTGCTGGAGAAGGCTGCAGTCAGACTCTATCATCATCATCAGGTCCAGGTCTGTGCTCAGACGCTACCATCATCATCAATATCTTTGTGAAACATTAATACAACACTGGAAATAAATCTGCTGACATTGCAGAAGCTTCTAGAAACAATGCCACAGTGATTGCTGCTGTAATCAAAGCTGAAGGCTCCAACCAGATATGAGGGTGGAGGACCTTTTTTTGGCCAGGCAATGTATCTGAATATATTCATGCAAAATCAACAATATTTTCCAACATGTCCCTAATTATGCCTTCATGGTGCTGTAGCATTTTTGCTTTGGTTTGTCTGTATACTTAATTTTATTCATTTTTTAAAAATTCATTTCCTTTGTATTCATTCAATCATTACTTTTTATTTCCTGAATTTTGTGGAGGAAATGTTTATGTCTGTGTGGGTACAAAACAAAGATGGCTGAATATATCTATTCATTCATTTTCTATATCACTTTCCAGTTCAGGGTTGCAGGGTTGCTAGAGTCTATCCTAGTTATTATCAGGCGAGAGGCAGGTACACCTGGACAGGTCACCAGTCTGTCACAGGACCAGCACAGAGCAACAGACAACCATTCACACTCACATTCACTCCTAGGGACAATGGGCTCTATGCACAGCTCCACTACTTCCTGAACTAAAGTTAGCTTCTTTGTTTCCTGTCTTTCATTACTGGACGAACTGATTAATCCAGGTGTGTCTGGCCAGTTAATGAAGTCAGGCATACCTGGATTAATCAGTTTGTCCAGTAATGAAAGACAGGAAACAAAGAAGCTACCTTACATGCAGGAAGTAGTGGAGCTGTGCATAGAGCCCATTCAGAGTAACCATTTAAACTACCATCATGTCTTTGGACGGTGGGAGGAAGCCAGAGTACCCGGAGAGAACCCACGCATACATAGGAGACTCAAACTAGCGACCTTCTAAGGCCCTCTCCCAACACCCGCACTTCCACCCTCGTGCCCTTAGAATGCTCCCGTTGAGGGTTTAAGTACGTAGTGTGTCCCAGTTCTCCAGGGCGGAAGTCCACCACACCCTCTTTGTGCTCTCAATCCACACTTAATAAGCATATCGCCCATAATTCATTGCTGCGTGTGACGTTTTTAGCCATAAAGGTGGAGCATGTCCATGTTTGGTGACTGAGCTCCTGCCTGTGGTGAAAAAAAAACGCCATTTCAGATGTAAATATTGAAATATTTCATCTTTTACTGCTGTACGGGGAGTGCAGAATTATTAGGCAAATGAGTATTTTGACCACATCATCCTCTTTATGCGTGTTGTCTTACTCCAAGCTGTATAGGCCCAAAGCCTACTACCAATTATGCATATCAGGTGATGTGCATCTCTGTAATGAGAAGGGGTGTGGTCTAATGACATCAACACCCTATATCAGGTGTATTAGGCAAACAGAATTATTAGGCAACTTAACAATAAACAAATTTATACCCATTTCAATTATTTATTTTCAGCAGGGAAACCAATATAACAGCTCATCATTCACAAATATACATTTCTGACATTCAAAAATAAAACAAAAACAAATCAGTGAGCAATATCGCCACCTTTCTTTGCAAGGACACTCAAAAGCTGCCATCCATGGATCCTGTCAGTGTTTTGATCTGTTCACCATCAACATTGCGTGCAGCAGCAACCACAGCCTCCCAGACACTGTTCAGAGAGGTGGACTGTTTTCCCTCCTTGTAAATCTCACATTTGATGAGGGACCACAGGTTCTCTATGGGGTTCAGATCAGGGGAACAAGGAGGCCATGTCATTAGTTTTTCTTCTTTTAGATCCTTTCTTGCAGCCACGCTGTGGAGTACTTGGATGCGTGTGATGGAGCATTGTCCTGCATGAAAATCAGGTTTTTCTTGAAGGATGCGGACTTCTTCCTGTACCACTGCTTGAAGAAGGTGTCTTCCAGAAACTGGCAGTAGGACTGGGAGTTGAGCTTGACTCCATCCTCAACCCGAAAAGGCCCCACAAGCTCATCTTTGATGATACCAGCCCATACCAGTACCCCACCTCCACCTTGCTGGCGTCTGAGTGGGACTTGAGCTCTCTGGCCTTTACCGATCCAGCCACGGGCCCATCCATCTGGCCCATACCAGTACCCCACCTCCACCTTGCTGGTGTCTGAGTGGGACTGGAGCTCTCTGGCCTTTACCGATCCAGCCACGGGCCCATCCATCTGGCCCATACCAGTACCCCACCTCCACCTTGCTGGCGTCTGAGTGGGACTGGAGCTCTCTGGCCTTTACCGATCCAGCCACGGGCCCATCCATCTGGCCCATACCAGTACCCCACCTCCACCTTGCTGGCGTCTGAGTGGGACTGGAGCTCTCTGGCCTTTACCGATCCAGCCACGGGCCCATCCATCTGGCCCATCAAGACTCACTCTCATTTCATCAGTCCATAAAACCTTAGAAAAATCAGTCTGAGATATTTCTTGGCCCAGTCTTGACGTTTCAGCTTGTGTGTCTTGTTCGGTGGTGGTGGTTTTTCAGCCTTTCTTACCTTGGCCATGTCTCTGAGTATTGCACACCTTGTGGTTTTGGGCACTCCAGTGATGTTGCAGCTCTGAAATATGGCAAAACTGCTGGCAAGTGGCATCTTGGCAGCTGCACGCTTGACTTTTCTCAGTTCATGGGCAGTTATTTTGCACCTTGGTTTTTCCACGTTTCTTGCGACCCTGTTGACTATTTTGAATGAAACGCTTGATTGTTGGATGATCACGCTTCAGAAGTTTGGCAATTTTAAAAGATTTCAAGAAATCTCACTATTTTTTACTTTTTGGAGCCTATCAAGTCCCTCTTCTGACCCATTTTGCCAAAGGAAAGGAAGTTGCCTAATAATTCTGTTTGCCTAATACACCTGATAGGGTGATGATGTCATTAGACCACACCCCTTCTCATTACAGAGATGCACATCACCTGATATGCTTAACTGGTAGTAGGCTTTGGGCCTATACAGCTTGGAGTAAGACAACATGCATACAGAGGATGATGTGGTCAAAATACTCATGTGCCTTATAATTCTGCACTCCCTGTAGGTGAAATACTTACTGAAGTTTCTCCTGTTACTTCCAAATATGCTTTAATGATAAAATTCAAAGCATTTGAACAATCAAAGTTATCGGTTTACTGATAAAAGTAGCTATATTCACGTCCCAATGTGCCTCAAAGCCACCACCATCATCCTGGTACCGAAGAAGTCGTCCCCCACCTGCCACAACAACTGTCGCCCCGTCGCACTCACCCACATCATACTGAAGTGCTTCGAGCGGCTAGTCATGCACCACATCAGGTCCGCCCTCCCCCCACTCTGGACCCCTACCAGTTTGCATATTGGTCCAGCTGCTCGACCGATGATGCCATCTCCACTGCCCTCCACTCAGCCCCCACCCACCTGGAGACCAAGGACTCACATGTCAGAATGCTGTTTATGGACTTCAGCTCAGCATTCAACACCATCAACACGACACGACACGACCGTGGGGTCTCATCAACAACAACGATGAGACAAACTACAGGAATGAGGTGAACCGCCTGGTCACGTGGTGCGAGGACAACCATCTCCATCTGAACGTGGAGAAGACGAAGGAGATGGTGGTGGACTTCAGGAGAGAGCCTTCCCAGCATGCTCCACTGATCATCAACGGTGCTGAGGTGGAGCGGGTGCAGCACCAAGTTCCTGGGTGTCCACATCTCCCAAGACCTGTCCTGGGACACCAACACCACGTCCCTGGCCAAGAAAGCCCAACAGCGACTACTTCCTGCAGAAACTGAGAAGAGCAACAGCCCCGTCTCCCATCATGCACTGCTTCTGCAGGGGCACCGTGGAGAGCATCCTGACCAGCAGCATCACCGTGTGGTACGGAGCCTGCACCGCATCCTGCCGCAAGACCCTGAAGCGCACCGTGAAAGCAGCTGGGAAGATCGTTGGTGTCCCCCTCCCCTCTCTATTGGACATTTGCCACTCCCGCCTCACCTGCAGAGTCACCAGGATTGCAGGTGACCCCACCCACCCCGCCCACAGCGTCTTCACCCTGCTGCCATCGGGAAGGAGGCTGCAGAGTTTCCGGGCCAGAACCAGCAGGCTCAGAGACAGCTTTTTCCACCAGGCATTGAGGATGCTAAACTCCCTCCCTGCCCCCCCCCCCCCCCCCGCACTGACTCTTCCCGCTTACAAACTCACCTACCTCAGGACTGCACACTTCACTTTATCGTCACCATGGCACCAGTTACATACTGCAGAACATTGTACCAAATGGCACTACTACATATTGAACCACTGCATCCATCAGGACTGCTGCTCAGTTTACTCTGCATATGCAGCATTATTTGCACTTTGCCACTGTACTGTTCATTGCTAATAACCTGCTGTGCATGTTACAGTTACATCGTTTACATTGACTATTTGCACTATTGTCCATCAGGACCACTGCAATGTTACATTGTCAAACTTAACCGTTACATTTCCCATCTGTGCATTTGTAATCTTCTCTAGTATTTAAACTTAGTTTTGTGTTTAGATTTCTAGTTATCCGAGCGCATCTCTGTTTTATATTTTTATCTTATAGTTTATTATATTCTATTATGCACCGTGAGTTTGAGAGGACTGTAATTTTATCTGTGTTGTATGTCTACCATGCAGCACATTTGACAATAAAGTTGAGTTGAGTTGATTTAATTTTTATTTAAACTTTATTTGCACAGGTAAGTCCCATTGAGACGCAGCGTCTTTAACAAAGGAGACCTTTTTACCTGACATACATGTTTTTATGGACATGTGGACATTTATGGACATTCTATGCCAACAGTCACAGAGCAGACAATTTAATCATTATTATACATTTGTAATCTGGCGGATCCAACGAGGACCACTTGGCAAAAGTGAACTAATTAACTCGAGATTTTTTCCAGTTATGTTTTGTGACCCGCACATTCTGAACAAGTACGAACGAGAAGCCGATTTCACATGAAAGGACTGACTAGGCGGCATTTAATAGGGGAACTATATGCTGCGGAAGCACAGGCCAATCACAGGGAAGCACCCCGGATAGTGGCAAAGGCAGCACGCATGCACAGCATCTGGAGGCGACCCTGTCTATGGAAGTTGGGGAGCCCTATATTCTATCCTGAAAAAATATTTTGTGATAAAAGGAGCTGAAACAAAGATCTTCTGTGGCTTCATAAATAAATGAAAACAGAATCAGCTGCATCATGTGTGTCCAGCAGCTCTGATGATGATTATGCTGGGACATGTCTGTCCCAGCAGAGGACAAGTAAAGATGAAGTGTACTCCTCCTTCATCTTCCTCATCATCCTCTTTCAACTAATTTCGGATCTCTTGGAGGCGGTCCCCTTTGTCCTCTTCCTACAGGAGAAGAGAGAGTGCATCATATATGTTTTCAACCGTAACTTAAAGCCATGTTGCACTTTATAAAGGATGACATCACTGAGGCAGCAACAAGGCTATCAGATGCTGCGTGAGCATTCTGGGGGGGGTCACCTAATACCTGCTGAAGAACAAACAGTGGGGCTTTTATGTTCGCCTTTCTGCAGGGGTTGTTCTGAGTTACAATGAGACGGCTGAGAGGAGAAACCCTGTGATCAGCACCACGAAGTCAACTTTTACCGTCTTTAACCACAGCGGTCACCTTCTCCAGAGCTGTTTTGTATCATTCCCACGGTGGAGGATGGACACGCTGCTGAACTCTGCTGGTCCAGCATCGTCTTCATCCTGCTCTTCTCTGAGATCTCTTCAGCCAGTAAAACTCAGCCTGATGTCGACTCTCCCTTTTTCTCTTTCTTCACCTCTTCCTCCAGTAATGTCTCTGTTGAGGTTTTGAACAGTGACGTTTGAACCAGCCAGTGTGTTGATATCCAGTTGCTAGCATGTGACGAGATGCTGTGATGCTGTAGCCCAGAACAACAAGCAGTGGTGTGGTTTCTCCCCCCAGGAAGCTGCAGGGTGTAAAAGCTTCAGGACTTAATAAAGCCAGACGTAGTGTTAATTTAACCAGAACTGCTGATGGGACATGATGTCATTTCATAAATATGAATTTTGCTCAGTGTACATTCCAAGTACCTGCACAGGTTATACACCAGTGGAAAACTGAGATTCTCAAGATTTCAGTGATGTAAACCTTTCCAGATGCAATCATAACTGTAGGTTCATAAACACTTTTAGATCCCAGGGACTGCTGGCAGAGGTGGGAGAAAGACAGGCATCACCAGCAGGTAGTGGTTAAAACAATAAAAACTTTATAAAAGAAATACTGTAAAATAAACTAATGTACTAAAGTGATACCAGTCCCAAAATGAATTAAAGTAATAAAATAAATTAAGATTAAAAGGACTAAAAAAGCTAAAAGGCTTGTGGTGGCTGTGTCGTAAGTCCCGTGTCCATGGTGACGACACACCTCAGGCCTTAGGCTTCTTCAGGGACCCCTACAGCCGGACCTCAGACAGTAGGTCTCTTCAAGGACCCCTAAAGCCAGACCTCGGGCCGTAGACCTCTTCAGGGACCCCTGAAAGCAGGACCTCAGGCAATAGGTTTCTTCAAGGACCCCTACAGCCGGACCTCAGGCAGAAGGTCTCTTCAAGGACCCTTACGGCCAGACCTCAGACAGTAGGTCTCTTCAAGGACCCCTACAGCTGGACCTCAGACAGTAGGTCTCTTCAAGGACCCCTGAAAGCAGGACCTCAGGCAATAGGTCTCTTCAAGGACCCCTACAGCCGTACCTCAGGCCGTAGGTCTCTTCAAGGACCCCTACAGCCGGACCTCAGGCCGTAGGCCTTTTCTGGGACCCCTGCAGCCAGATCCCAGGCCTTAGGCCTCTTTAAGGACCCCTACGGCCGGACCTCAGGCAGTAGGTCTCATCAAGGACCGCCACGGCCGGACCTCAGGCTGTAGGTCTCTTCAAGGAACCCTACGGCCGGACCTCGGGCAGTAGGTCTCTTCAAGGACCCCTACAGCCGGACCTCCAGCCGTAGACCTCTTCAGGGACCCCTACAGTCGGACCTCGGGCCGTAGACCTCCTCAGGGACCCCTACAACCAGATCTCAGGTCTTGGGCCTCTTCTGGGACCCCTACAGCAGGACCTCAGGTCTTAGGCCTCTTCTGGGACCCCTGCAGCAGGACCCTAATGTCTTGGGCCTCTTCTGGGACCCCTGCAGCCGGACCTCAGGTCTTGGGCCTCTTCTGGGACCCCTACAGCAGGACCTCATGTCTTGGGCCTCTTCTGGGACCCCTGCAGCCCGACCTCAGGTCTTGGGCCTCTTCTGGGACCCCTACAGCAGGACCTCATGTCTTGGGCCTCTTCTGGGACCCCTGCAGCCGGACCTCAGGTCTTGGGCCTCTTCTGGGACCCCTACAGCAGGACCTCATGTCTTGGGCCTCTTCTGGGACCCCTACAGCAGGACCTCATGTCTTGGGCCTCTTCAGGGACACCTACAGCCGGACCTCAGGTCTTGGGCCTCTTCTGGGACCCCTGCAGCCGGACCTC
The DNA here is from genome assembly GCA_023101725.1 of Atherinomorus stipes. Classification (NCBI taxonomy): domain Eukaryota; kingdom Metazoa; phylum Chordata; class Actinopteri; order Atheriniformes; family Atherinidae; genus Atherinomorus; species Atherinomorus stipes. The sequence goes on along the minus strand of JALJCO010001938.1, from coordinate 177,730 downwards.
AGGTCTTGGGCCTCTTCTGGGATCCCTGCAGCCGGACCTCAGGTCTTGGGCCTCTTCTGGGACCCCTACAGCAGGACCTCATGTCTTGGGCCTCTTCTGGGACCCCTGCAGCCGGACCTCAGGTCTTGGGCCTCTTCTGGGACCCCTGCAGCCGGACCTCATGTCTTGGGCCTCTTCAGGGACCCCTGCAGCCGGACCTCATGTCTTGGGCCTCTTCTGGGACCCCTGCAGCCGGACCTCAGGTCTTGGGCCTCTTCTGGGACCCCTGCAGCCGGACCTCAGGTCTTGGGCCTCTTCTGGGACCCCTACAGCAGGACCTCATGTCTTGGGCCTCTTCTGGGACGCCTGCAGCCAGACCTCAGGCTCACGGTGCCTCTGGCCATAGGCCTCTCTCTCAGGGTCCGCGGCGCCCTCCAGCTCCTGAGCCCCCCGAGCCCGGGGATCTGGCGCCCACCCGGCTGCGCCTCCTCCCCCACCTTTTCCTCCATCTGTCGTCTGTCTCCGTTGTCCACACACCGGCTTTTATCCTGCTCTCCAGGTGCTGCCAGTCAGTTTATTAAAACTCCCACTAGCTTGGAGATAAAAACCGTGTTCTGGTAACCGATGATACAACAACAATAACAGTCCTGTTACATCAGCAAGGGTCCAGTAAAAGTATTCCAGTAAAGTAGTTTGTAACTCTTGCTACATTTGTAAATGATATGATGTATGATACGGGCTAGGATCAGAAGACTTACAGTATGTTTACCTCAGAGGGACTGACTTTGTTTAAAACACAAGACACGGTTATATGGTGCAGCAGGATGTGCTCTGTGTATTTAGTATTTACAGAATTATTTACAATGAAAGGCATGAAACAGGTAAATGTCCCATACAACCATTCAGTCCTCTATTCAGGAGATGTTCACTTAAGGTAGGGGATTGCTGTTGATTTAACAGCCCCCAGGATGATATCCAGAATATAGTTCTGTATTATGTGGTGTGGGGGGGCAGGCTGAACCGCCTCCTACCACACTGTAGAAGACTGATTCCCTTTTCTGAAATAGCTCGCCATCTATTTCAGTCCACAGGATGTATGGACAGCCAACTGGTGGATCAGAGGGCTCAGTGGGGAAGGGTGGGCTGAGGCTGAGTAAGAGGAACCTGGCCTGTGCAAACAGGACTAATAGTCAGTATTCATAATCAAATCAAGTACATGTACATTCTATAAACAAATAATCAGAGTACTCCTTAAATTATTTCATTAAATCAAAACTGCACCACAATTCACAATGCATATAATTAAGCAAAACGCGGCGCCCCCGTAATGGCGGCGCCGCAAGATGGTGCAGCACACAAAACGCTAGTCGGATTAGTCTATACAGCGCTGGTCTAACATCAGCACGGCCCCTTTAAGAAGGAGTGATGACGTGCAGCACTGCGTCCAATCAGCTGGCGTGCTGCACTGCAAATGCCCACGAGTCAGGGGGGGGGAAGCTGTGGGAAACTGTTTAGCGTGAATGTTTTGGCTGCAGCTTCACCATTAAACTCCACACGGCTCTTCCAGCTGCAGCAGAGTCCGTGTCTGCTTCACGACTGCGGGTAAAGTGGAGAGAGTTACCCGGAGCGTCACCTCGCCTCTGCAGCAGGGATTTAACAGCTGTTCATGTCGGAGCTTCACCGTGGAAACCAGACAGAGCAGCACAGTTACTCAGCATCACAGAAATGTTGCTTCTGGAGCAAAAAGACCAGACTGGAAGGTGAGGAAAAGAACTGGTTTTGTTGCTACTTATTGCTCCTGTGGGGCGGTGTTTACTCCACGTAGCATTATGCTAGTAAACACCAGCGCTACTAGCAGCCGCCACATGAGCGCAGACAGTCCAGTTCAGTCCCAGTTCAGTCCCAGTTCAGGTCCATCCTCCCTGATCCTCTTTCTCTGCTGTACAATAAAGCACTAAAGCCACACAATGATAAAATAAAACACAAGATAAAAACTGATGTATGGAAAACCCAATATATAAATAAGATCTCACACACGTTTTACAATTTCCCTTTGGGGATAAAAGGTTTTGTTTTGTTATTGATTACATCATGATGACATCACAACTAACCAATCAATTGATTTTGATTGGCCTGACTAGTTGACTTTGAAAACTACCTGAAATGCCCATCCCTAGTTGTTACATAAAAGTGTTAGTGTAATGGTTCCACTTGCATCCACGTCCAGCTACATAAAAGTCCGTTCTGAACCAAGCTCCCGTCCCGGGCTTACTTTTATGTCTTTCTGCTCAGACCAACTAGGCCACAGAAAATAACTTTCCCGTGCTTTCCGTAAACCTGGTACAGAGTGGATGCTAGAAACGCCACACAGCAGTAACTGGACGGGTGATGAGAAAACAGCAGCGGATGAAGGCTTGTTTTCGCTGCTCCGGGTTTCCTGAGGTGGAGACGTCCCCACCAACCAGCCTGAATGACAAACAGGTGTGTCTGTTCCAGAGATTAAACTCTCTTTGACTGCAGAACATGCCCACATTTAGCAGCAGCCACCTTTCTTAGCTTCATGCCCCGGGACACTAAACAACAAAACGGACCTTTGTGTGCTTCTGTTTTGGTCCTTTTACACGCTGTGTTTGCAGAAGATGAATTAGTGCAACGTTTGATGTGACTCCCACCCTCTCTTTGATGTGCAGAGAACAAAACGGTGCCACAGATATGATTCAGAGAATAAGAAAGGAGATTAAGTCTTCCAGGCCTTCCAGTGCAGAGTGTGACCCAGCAGCAGCGTTGCCCTTCATGCTGCCAGCCAGCTTCCTGCACCTTCCTGCGATGGGACCTTTTACTCTTCAGCATCCAGCTGTTCTACCACATCTTCTGTAATCCTTCTGTTGGGATTCGTGTGAAGCCTGCAGCTGGAAAAGTGTTTGTTATAGCGGAAGTGTAGCGATGCTTGGAGGGTTTGAAAGGAAGCGGTAAATGTTGTAATCCCGTCGTTAAGTCATGAGGATGTAATCAGGGATTTCAGTGGGAATTATCTGGTATTTTTAGCTTTCTGCAGCTTTTCGGCTACATAGGAAACACAGCTCTGCGTATTTGTTTGTCGTATTTTAGGATTTTTGCCAGTAGGAAAGAAAGTCGCTGACTGAAAGGTTTCAACAAGTTTCTGTTTATTTTAATAACTCTGTTTCCCAGTTTTTCTTTATCAAAACTATGTTTTATTACCTGAAAGGCTCAGAAAGATGTTTTAAGCCTTTGCTTGACGATATCATCCTCATGATGTAATGAGCATCTCTGCCACTACAAGGTCCGCTTGGATACTTTTGGAGTCATAGTACACTGTTAAAACATCGGTAAATGACAGTGTTTCTGTATTTCAGGGTTCACGCGCGTCCTGGAAAACCTGGAAAATAAGAAAAAGAGTAAAATGTCCTAGAAAAGCTTGAGTTGTCCTGGAAAATTATTTTTCTTCCCTCTGCTTTGTGTCTTCTTCGTCTCTGCTTCGTGTCTTCTAAGTCTCTGCTTTCTGTCTGCTTCATCTCTGCTTCGTGTCTTCTTCGTCTCTGCTTTGTCTCTGCTTCCTGTCTTCTTTGTCTCTGCTTTCTGTCTGCTTCGTCTCTGCTTCGTGTCTTCTTCGTCTCTGCTTCGTCTCTGCTTCATGTCTTCTTCGTCTCTGCTTTGTGTCTTCTTTGTCTCTGCTTTCTGTCTGCTTCGTCTCTACTTCGTCTCTGCTTCTATCTTCTTCGTCTCTGCTTCCTGTCTTCTTCGTCTCTGCTTTCTGTCTTCTTCGTCTCTGTTTCGTCTCTACTTCGTCTCTGCTTCGTCTCTGCTTCATCTCTGCTACGTCGTTGCATCATGTCTTCTTTGTCTCTGCTTTCTGTCTGCTTTGTCTCTGCTTCGTGTCTTCTTTGTCTCTGCTTTCTGTCTGCTTTGTCTCTGCTTCGTGTCTTCTTCGTCTCTGCTTCGTGTCTTCTTTGTCTCTGCTTTCTGTCTGCTTCGTCTCTGCTTCGTGTCTTCTTCGTCTCTGCTTCGTGTCTTCTTTGTCTCTGCTTTCTGTCTGCTTTGTCTCTGCTTCGTGTCTTCTTTGTCTCTGCTTTCTGTCTGCTTCGTCTCTGCTTCGTGTCCTCTTCGTCTCTGCTTCGTGTCTTCTTTGTCTCTGCTTTCTGTCTGCTTTGTCTCTGCTTCATCTCTGCTACGTCGTTGCATCATGTCTTCTTAATCTCGGCTTTGTGTCAGCTTCATCGCTACTTCATCGCTGTGCTACGACTGTAGAACACATCTCCAAAAGCTTGAGGTGGATTTTATTAGTTTATGTTGTGATAACTTGACTCGTACTGTAGCAGCCGGAGACGTCCTGAAAATGTCCTGGGAAAGTCCTGAAAAATAACTTCAAGAAAAGAGTGGAGACCCTGTATTATTTCATTGTTTTTCCTCCTGTATCTTTTAAATTTGGGGAATTGTGGACAATATAACAGAAATGTCCAATGTTGTATAACATGACAATCCTGTAACTGTGAAAATACAGAAAATTTCCAGTTTTTTAGATTAAAAATAATTCAGGTTTATATAATATGAATGAATGTAAAAATACACCACTGTGGACCCCTGAGCAAGGTCCTTTACCCCCCCAACTGCTCCCCGGGCGCTTTAAGTAGCAGCCCACTGCTCTCTGATACTCACAGTACAGAGATGGTGAAATGCAGAAACCTAATTTCCCCTCGGGGATCTTAACAGTATAAAAAAAAATAATACATTAAAGTTAAAACTCAATCTTGGTGTCACACATCTTACTCATAGAACAACACCACAAAGCTCAGGACCAAACCAGGACTCAGTCAGGGACATATTCATAAATTTAACCAAAAATATAAAGAAAAACTGTTTTTAAAAATTCTACTTCACCCAAAGTAAATATGTCCTAAAATATAATCTTCTTCTTCTTTTTTTTAAACCTGGTTCTTGTTCCACCTCTGTGTTGTTCTCATTCTTGCTTTTATCTTCTCCTCTTTGTACAAACACACAAAGATCAACCAGAGCCACAAAAAATATTGTAAAAACTGACACACAAATATATTCCACACAATTATAAAGTTATTTGTACCTTTGTTCTGGAGGTAAAAGAGGTAAAAGGCCATATCTGCATATTGTGGTGGGCTGAAACCACAATATCACCAGGTAAGCTGTTTTTGTTATTGTTTTATGTACAGCATTTAAACATGATGTCTAGCTTTGGAGGATCTTTTGGTCTACTTCACTTTGTCAGGCAGGTCCTATTTAAGTGATTTCTGATGGAGAACAGGTGTGGCAGTAATCAGGCCTGGATGTGGCTAGAGAAATTAAACTCAGCTTACCAAAGATGTGATGTGACCACAGTTAATGTTTTAACAGGGGGGGCTATTACTTTTTCACACAGGGCTGTGGAGGTTTGGATTTTTGCCCCCTTACTAATAAAAACCTTCATTTAAAAACTGCATTTTGTGTTAACTTATGTTATCTTTGTCTCACATTTAAATTTGTTTGATGATCTGAAACATATAAATGTGACAAACACTTTTTCACTCAACCGTAACTGAGGAGTGACTCAGTAATAAAATTACCTAAACGAGTGATTCTTAACCATGGGGCCGTGGCCCAAGCTCGGGCCTCCAGCGCCACCTAGAGGGCCGTGAAAAAACTTTCCTTTTCCACATGTGGGCTGCGAGGACCGTATATTTACACTGTTATTTATGACTGGATGAGTTGCAATGTAGCCTCCCCCCACCTGGTGGCAGTACTTTGTCAGAGTTCAACAAACCAGCAGAAGAAGACACTCAGCTAGCTGCTAGCCTGTAGCTAACATAGTGAAGAAGAATTAACATGAAATAATGAAGACAAAAATGGTCCCAGATCTCCCCTAAAGATGCAAAAATCCACTCCAATTTATTAAATACAGATTAGTGAGTAGAGATTTTTTTTAAAAACCAGAGCCCGTCCCGTAAAATACGGAATCGTCCTTTAATTGACACTTAAATGTTGTGTCCTGTCCGGTTCAATACGGGACACGATTTGTCCCGTATTTCCATAACTGTTTAATACACATGTCTGTCACACATACATGTTAAATATAACAATAATAAGCAAAATAAAACAAATGATTTTTAAAGCCAGCAAAGAAACAGCGGGATCTTCCTCCATCTGGTGTGTCTGAACATGGCTGCACGCCCGCGTGCGCTGCTGTCAGGCGCCTTTTAAAATGCCCGCAGCTGACACTCCAGCATGTTCTCAAAAGGGAAAACGGCTGATAAAGAAAACACGTGAGCGGAAACAGCCGTCCTTGGCTGGACAGCGTCAGTGGAGATGATGATGAGAAACTGTAAAATATGTCGGAGAGTGTTTTCTGTGGCGCGCGGTGGACTGTCTGACATCAGACATCATCAGGAAAGCAACACTGCAGGCACGTGAGAACCGTGAAGACGCATCCCCCCCATCATCTCCTGAGACCGAGTCAGTCATGACATCACGTCCAGAACAGGATCAGTTTCTATGTTTCTGCCAGAAGAAGTCAGAGCATGAACGGAGCCGACTTAAGTCTGCTTAGTTCATGGATTGTTTAGGATGTTGACTTTGTTGAATGAATGATTATGTATTTAATATCCAACAGTAGTACTGAAGTGGCCATAAATATATTAGGCTATATGTGTTTATTAAGACAACAAATCATGAATTAACAGTTGATAGATAAATATTGTTACAAGATTATTATTATTATTATAATTATTATTATTATACTTACATATTTCCCAGATATAAAAAAATGTATAGCTTTGTGTAGGGGAGACCGGGGGCAATTGTAACACTTTTTGGTTTTGATGTTATAACTCAAAAATTGCTTGAGCTATTTGAATATTTTTTTCATGTAAGAAACTTGTATCTGTGTTCTACTTGTTAACAGATATGAAATGTTTTTACAAAAATTGTTTGGGTTACAGTATTGATTTAAACTTTAGAAGTCAAATGTTACAATCGCCCCCACATGCGGGGGCAGTTGTAACGCATGTGGGGGCAATTGTAACAACACACTTTATACCTTTTATAGCAACTTCCAAGGACTGAAGTAAACTCCTAAAAATGCAGATATAGTTAAAACAATTAATATCATATAAAATTAACATATTATAACAATTACAAATACTTGCCTCATCAAAAACTACGTACTTTTTAGATTTAATATACAGCAAAGGTTTTACACACTGTGAAGAAAACACTGAAATTATTGTAAAAATGTATTCTCATACCTCAATTTGTGGCAGAAAAACTGTGTGAGTGTATGGTGGGGGAGTGATCACCACCAGACATTACTTATCCCAACCAGTGCCCATTAAACAAAGCTGGTACAGCAGTTGTATAGTTCAGAGTTCTCACTTCACACTACAGTGTCCATTTAGGAATGTGTTATGTAACATTCTAAGAAAATAAACATATAACATCTATTCTAGTAAAGCAATTATACATCAATAGGAACGTAGTCTTGAATTATACATGACATATTTCTGTTACTGACCTTTGATTTTGTTACACACTGCAACTTTAAGGCCCATAATGTGAGGGTAAGAGAAAATACCTCTTGAATTTCACTCACACATTCTCAGATGGAGAAGCAAAATACTTAACCACTTGACTTAAGTAAAGAGAGAAGTATAAACTGCATATGAATAACATTTCTACATTAACAAAGGTTAGGTGTAATCATCTGATTTAAGGGTGTTACTGAACTGAACATCATTGTGATGGTGTTGGGGGCAATTGTAACACAGCGTTACAATTGCCCCCGATTCACTACCCATGACACAAAGCTGCCTGCTGGCTACAAGCAACAAAGTTAACATATGAAAAATATGCAAATGAGAGACAACAAAATGGTCATTAAAACTAGATGTGTTTCAGTTAATACACATTAAAGATTAGGACAAAATAAGAAAAATACTGAAGGTGAAAAAAATCACTTTCATACCTAAAAAATGAGTATTATTAGATAAAGTAAGAAATGCGTGAGATATTAGCTTGTCCTTAGGTAAGCAGAGAGGGATCATCAAAAAGCATGTGCATAATGAATTTCATGGTTGTAACTCATTTCTGATTGAAGCAATTTAAGATGTTACAATTGCCCCCGGTCTCCCCTAGTCTGTGTCATTTTGAGGAATACAGTGTTCAGTTATCACTCCACAAATTCTCTTGTTCATGTGGTTTAACTGTCTGGATGACCGGACTTTCTGTCATAAGAGGTAGAAAAAAACTGTTCAGTTTAATTAATATGTCATCCCACTCTAAGTTACTATAATTTTAAAAGTTAATTGATGTACACTCCACACAAACAGGTCTCCTTTGGGTGCCGGTGCTGCATGTGATATGTGCATGACAGTCCCTCATTAACTAGGTTTTATTGATAATGCAATGACTAAGTTTTGTGCGTATGGCACTTTGTTATATATTTTTCCTCACTTTATTTTAAATAGAGACAACGTATGTAGCCTAAATAACACCACTTTCTATGCAACAATGTTGCATAAAAACTGTTCATTGCAGCTTTAAGTGTGGCCAGTTGCTTTATTGATCACCCCTTTCTTAAAAGCACTGGCACGGTTGTGGGGGCCTCACACCACGGGTATCAGGCCCGTGGTGGTCACGGCCCCGATGAGCTGGCGTGGGTGTCCCTTTTTTTCCTTTTCTTTTTTCTGAAAGGTGGCAACCCTATCATGAAACAAACATTTAACACTCGTTGGGAAGAAAGAATTTTTAAGAAAAAAAAGAGAAAATCAGCTGTTGATGCAGAAAATGTCTGTTATGTTTGGAAGTTCTTTAAAAAATTCTAAGAAAAGTTTAAATAAATAAATTGTTCAATTAAATTTTGTGCTTTAATGGCCTGTCTAAATAAATAAATCCAGGTATTTTCAGATTATTTAAATTGAGCCTTTTATTTTTAATGTGATCTATTTCTGCACCATTTTATCTCTTTTTTAAATCAGTTTCCATCAGTTTTTTCTGTTGTTCCTCTTTTTGTAGTAAAATGTTGTAGATTTTGTGTTTATAGCCTAATTCTGATTTGTTCTTGTAGGAGTCTGATTTTATTCCATGAATTATACGTGTGATATAAATGTGTTTGTGACCATCTCAGAATATATTTTATATGATGTTATTCTTGTTTATCAGCCACATTTTACAGGTTCAGTCTGTTAAAGGCAGCTGGATTTGCTTTAGTTATTAAATAAATAAACCAAAATGAGATCATAACATTGATACATTATGAACTGGCCCAGGACCAGTTCGGAGTGAAAAATTGGGCCCCAAAAAGATTGAGAACCCCTGATCTAAACTATACAAGTTTCATGCATTATTGTTCCAATTGCCAAGTGAGGTAAGGGGGCGAAGATGGGGAACTGAATCAAAGAGAAAATTTGACCCAATCCATTGGTTTCCTCAGCATGGTTATTATTTAGCATGACGTCCACGGTCCTGGTACCCTCCGTGAACTAGCTATGACATAATCACCATGTTTCCAGAAGAAAACAAGCACACAGTCCAGAGACGTAGAATAAATGTTTTATTTTAATCTGAGTTTCGGCTACCAGACACACAAAACCTGCTGAAAGACTGAAAAGTGGAATGCTGTGAATGAAGAGTCTGAGACCTGATGTTGTTCTCAGGTCCATCAGTGTGCCTGCAGGACATGAGAGACAAAGAGACATCAATCCGTCCCCTCTGCAGGGAACACAAGGCAAACATCCTGCTGTCATCATGTGCAGGTGATTCTTTTCACCGCTCAGCTTTGCTCGCAGTCATCAGAGGGAGCGCGTGAATGGATACGCGAGACAATGAATGCCTCAACAAGCTGCTGCAGCTGGAAGCAGCCGAACCGGCCTGGAGGTGAAGGTATCCGCTTTACCGGCAAACAAAGCAGAGTTTCATCACTGACTAATGCCGCTGTTGTTCAGGAGTTCCTGTTTGCAGCGGCGGACATGCCTGCAGCTTTGTGGCAGGACCACAGCATCCTAAACTACTCTGATTACTTCACATGATGACAGAAAAATACAGAAAAGGAGCTTCAACTGTCTAATGACAAAAAACAGCAAAAATAAATGTCCGAAAAAACCCCAAACCTGCTTTTATATTTACTACAGGCTAACTGTAAACTCACATTACTGGTTACAAGTATTTATTTACATCAATATCCAGTCAGTCTAAAACATGTTCTTTATTCCTACACGCCCTGAACTCACCGTCCACTTCATCAGCTCCACCTGTTTCACCTGCTGTTACCGCAAACATCTAACCAGCATCAGAGTGAGGAAGAAAGGGGATTTAATGGTTGTTGGTCTGAGTATTTACTGGGATGTCCACCAAAAACCATCTCCAGATTTTAGAGATGATCTGAAGAAGAGAAAATCTCCAGTAGCAGCAGCTGATGGACCAGAACGCAGATTCTGGGAAACTACGTTTTTGTCCTCAAAAGATCTGAAAAGGGGATAAACACAGCCCACGTGTCATCAGCAGGATGATGATGTCACAAAGATGACATCATCTCCACCTGCTTTCTGAAACAAGACCATGAGTTCACAGAACTCCAATGTTCTCCACAGTCACCAGATCCCCGTCACACAGAGCAGCTTTGAGATGAGGTGGAACGAAAGATCCTCATCACGATGCGGTGGAACGGGAGATTCTCATCACGATGAGGTGGAACGAGAGATTCTCATCACGATGAGGTGGAACGAGAGATTCTCATCACGATGAGGTGGAACGGGAGATTCTCATCACGATGAGGTGGAACGGGAGATTCTCATCACGATGAGGTGGAACGGGAGATTCTCATCACGATGAGGTGGAACGGGAGATTCTCATCACAATGAGGTGGAACGGGAGATTCTCATCACGATGAGGTGGAACGAGAGATTCTCATCACGATGAGGTGGAACGGGAGATTCTCATCACGATGAGGTGGAACGAGAGATTCTCATCACGATGAGGTGGAACGAGAGATTCTCATCACGATGAGGTGGAACGGGAGATTCTCATCACGATGAGGTGGAATGAGAGATTCTCATCACGATGAGGTGGAACGAGAGATTCTCATCACGATGAGGTGGAACGAGAGATTCTCATCACAATGAGGTGGCACGAGAGATTCTCATCACGAAGTGGAACGAGAGATTCTCACCACGATGAGGTGGAACGGGAGATTCTCATCACGATGAGGTGGAACGAGAGATTCTCATCACAATGAGGTGGAACGAGAGATTCTCATCACGATGAGGTGGAACGAGAGATTCTCATCACGATGCGGTGGAACGAGAGATTCTCATCACGATGAGGTGGAATGGGAGGTTCTCATCAGAATGAGGTGGAATGAGAGATTCTCATCACGATGAGGTGGAACAGGAGATTCTCATCACGATGAGGTGGAACATGAGATTCTCATCACAATGAGGTGGAACGAGAGATTCTCATCACGATGAGGTGGAACGAGAGATTCTCATCACAATGAGGTGGCCGAGATTCTCATCACAAAGAGATTCTCACCACGATAGTGGACGGAGATTCTCATCCAAGTGGACGAGATTCTCATCACATAGGGGAACGGGAGATCTCACGATAGGGGAACGAGGATCCACACAATGGGTGGAACGGGAGATTCTCATCACGATGAGGTGGAACGAGAGATTCTCATCACAATGAGGTGGAACGAGAGATTCTCATCACGATGAGGTGGAACGAGAGATTCTCACCACGATGAGGTGGAACGGGAGATTCTCATCACGATGAGGTGGAATGGGAGGTTCTCATCAGAATGAGGTGGAACGGGAGATTCTCATCACGATGAGGTGGAACGGGAGATTCTCATCACGATGAGGTGGAACGGGAGATTCTCATCACGATGTGGTGGAATGAGAGATTCTCATCACGATGTGGTGGAACGGGAGATTCTCATCACGATGAGGTGGAACGGGAGATTCTCACCACGATGAGGGGCGGAATTCCCCTAGGTGGAACGGGAGATTCCTCCAAGGTGGAACGGGAATTCTCCCTTGGGGAATGAGAATTCTCCCTTGGGAACGGGAGATCCTCATCACGATGTGGTGGAACGGGAGATTCTCATCACGATGAGGTGGAACGGGAGGTTCTCATCACGATGAGGTGGAACGGGAGATTCTCATCACGATGAGGTGGAACGGAGATTCTCATCACGATGAGGTGGAACGGGAGATTCTCATCACGATGAGTGGAACGGGAGATTCTCATCACGATGTGGTGGAATGAGAGATTCTCATCCGATGTGGTGGAACGGGAGATCCTCATCACGATGGCGGATCCCCAGTAACAAATCCTAACATCTCTCACATCTCTCTCACTGTGCAATCTCTCCTGTCGGCGGTCCACATGAACGATGTGGTGGAAGGAGAGATTTTCATCGTGGATCTGCAGCAACTGTGTGATGCTAACATCTCAATATGGAGCGAAATGTCTGAGGAAAGTTTCCAACATCTTATTGATCAAACATTTCAATAAGAACAGGATGAAACAGACATTTTTCTAACATCATGGGGAAACATTTATCACTTACGTCTGTCCACTCACATTTCGTCCACCCCAGAATATCAGCTCTCACCCAACAAACTCACTGATCGTGACGGCGTCGCGTTCATGGAGAGGGTTGCAAGTGAAGGTAAATGACCACAGCTGCACTGTGACCGCAAACCAAAACATGGAGCATGAGTGCGATGCTGAACTAAACTAAGCAGTCCTGATCTGAAGGTGGAGAGATTAGAGTTCTTTTCTCCTCACCGACTAACCTAAAGCAGTTATCTGGAGTCCAGTCCCTCCATTCTCACCCTCGGTAATAACTGGGTTTTTAGGATTTCTGCACACATGCTGTGATGAGACGGTTGGAGATGTGGGCTCTAGTTGTCAGGCTCCTTGGTCCTCTCCGGGTTTTTCCTCCTCTTCCCGCTCTGGTCCGACGTCTTCTTGTGTCCCGAATCGTTCTGCTGTCTGCTGTAACGTTTGCACTTGCAGGAGGTCACCACGGTGATTTTGTAGGTCCTGGAGCTGCCGTCGTGGCACTGCAGTTGGATGCGCTGGGTCCTGGTCCGGTCGATGACGCAGCGCCACTCCAGGGCGTCGCGGCGGGTCCAGTACCTCCCGGAGGAACCGCCGCCCCCGATCCAGTTGGGCAGCAGGTGGGCTGGAAGGCACTCCCCGGCACACACCAGCTCCTTGACAGGGTTGACGCTGGTACACTGGCCATCAGAGATGTACTTGGTGGACCTCAGCTCTCTGCAGCCCACCTGGCTCTGGTCTGGACCTGACACATGAAAACCCAGTTAGAAGCTTCATAGTGCTGCTGACGAACCAGAACATTTCACAGTCACACAGGAAACGCTTCAACAGCTACACGAGGGAATGAATGCATAAATCTTTCTGATTAATCATCCAGGTCTAATTATTGTACATTATTCATTAAATGTGGGGAAATCTCTCAGAGATGTTATAGGGATCCATGATATAATTGGCCCCCTATCGGTATCGGCCTATATCTGCCTTAAAACTGAGTATCAGACATCGGCCACCCCACAGATATTTAACCGATATTTAACTGATCAGGCCACTGTTTCCACAGTCTAAAAGAAAAACAAAAAACTTCTTCTTTTTCTTCTTCGAAAACTTCTTTTTTACAGACTTTAAAACTTCTAAAGACCTCAGGTGGGAAAAAATATTAATACACTGAAATATTGCAATATTTTTATATGCAGATATAATATTGACATTTAAAAATGCGGTATCGATCTATTTTACTAACAAAATCTCACAATATTTCAGCGTTCTGTTAAGAAATCTTGCAAGAATTCACAAACATTTAGCAATTTTTCATATGCTGGTATGATATTGACAATTAAAAACCCAGTATAAATCTATTCTACTAACAAAATCTTGCGATATTTTATCTTTCTGTTATGAAATCTCGCAAGAATTCACGGAATATCGTGAGATTTTGTAACAGAACTATGAAATCTCGCGAAATTTTGTTAGTAAAATAGATCGATGCCAGGTTTTTAAATATCGATTTGATATTGGCATATGAAAATATTGTGATATTTCAGGGTATCAATATTTTTTCTCACCTCTTTTTTTCAAAGTGTTGGAAGCAGATAACAAATGTGCTATTTGCCATGACTGCTTATTTTTTTCAGCTTTAATATTGGTATTGATATAGGCCAAAATTCGAATATTGTGCATCCCTAATCATATTAGTTTTGTTTGAACAACTGTTATTAAGTTTGACTTGTTCTACATAACACAAGTTGAGGTATTTTTCTAATTTTGCACAAGGGATGAATACTACATCATTTATTTTTCAGTTTTTAATATCTGCATTGATATCGGTTATCAGCCACATGAGTTTTAAAATATTGGCACGTCAGATATCGGCCATAACTCCAACATCGTGCATCCCTAGTTCTAGATCTTTCTGCAGGAACAAACTAGGAGGAATTTGTCTGTCAGAAAGATGAGGATCCGATGATCTGATCGGTCAGGAGGCACGGCTGTCACCGTCTTCATTTTTAACAGAACCAAACCTGCTCCCGAGCAGGTGAGGGTTCCAGCATCTGTTGCCATGGTGATAAAATTAGAAAGATGAAAAGCATTTTCTCGCTGTGTAAGTATCTCTGAGCATCTTTGAGCAGCACATCGATCTGAAGCCCTGTCTTGTTCTTGGTGATTCCAACTTGTATCCCGCATGTTCTCATTCCCAGAATTCCTACAGCAGTCTTTAGTTAGTTAGACAACTCGTCTGACACGATAAAATCAGTTGATAAATCACTGACAGTCTCAGGATGTCCCTGTCAATGGTCTGATCTGTCTGTTAAGGAGATGCAGAGCTACAAGTTGGTTTTAAAGGAGAAGGAAATTAAATTGATTTAAAAAAAATTCAATATAATAGGAAAATCAGTGTTGGTTTTACTTAAATTTCTATTTATTTTCGGCTACACCGGCCTTTCTTCCATCCTAATAAGTTATCTAATCTTTCTCTCCAAATAACTTTCCAACAGCTGAGACAGCTCTCTCACACAGAACAGAAACTGGACCAGAACTGACTCACCCTGCCGTGCAGCGTCTGCGGGCCGCCTCCCTCCGTTCCTCGCCTGGTTCGTGTCCTCTTCAGCGGGCCGGTCCGGAGCTTCTTGGACCGGCTGCACACTCACGGACTCCGTGGCGTCGTTGTGAACAGCTGACCTGCTCTCGCGCAGCAGCAAGAGCGCGAGGAGCTGCAGAGCCTGACGGAACATGATCACACCTGTCTGACGGAAACTCACCTTGTGACCCAGGTGCTGCAGCAGCCCGGCTCTTTATGTCCGCCTCTAGAAGGGGGGACGCCCACCTGCTGCAGCCCTCATGACATCATAGTCTGGATTATGAAAAACACGTGGAGTGTTTAAAATCAAATAAAAAAGAGGCTTATGTCAAACAGCAAGCATAATCTTAATATCTCCCTTTCATTTCTGAAAAACTTTTTTTTTTTTCGAAAATAAAGTAAAAATTCCGACTTTTATTTGGAATTTTAAAAAAACTCCCCAAAATATATATATATATGTGTATGTGTATATATATATATATGAATGAAATTAAATGAAATGACTGAATTGGAAAAATACTTTATTCATCCCAGAAGGGAAATTCAATATTGTACAAGCTCACTCTTTTTTTTTTTTTTTTTTTTTTATTAAATAAACATAAAAGTCAGTCAGTCTTGTTCTTTAGGGTGATGGCTGCTGGTAGGAATGAATTTCTGTATCTCTCCGTCCTACAGTGAACTTGACGCAGCCTCCCACTGAACACACTCTGTTGATTCTTCACCGTGTTGTGGAGAGGAGGAAGAGTCCTCCATTATCTTCATCAGCTTGTGCAGCATTCTTTTCTGAACGATCAGCTCCAGCGGCTCCAGAGTTATTCCCAGCACAGAACCAGCTTTCTTGATCAGCTTGTTTAGTTTCTTCAAGTCTCTGGTTCTGATGCTGCTTCCCCAGCAGATGCTGCAAAGCTAATTGCACTTTCCACAACAGACTTGTAGAAGATCTGCAACATCTTGGTGCAGACGTTGAATGATCTCAGCTTCCTTAAGAAGTAGAGTCTGCTCTGACCTTTCTTGTAGATGTAGTCAGTGTTGCATTTCTAGTCGAGTCTGTTGTCCAGCTGAACTCCAGGTATTTGTAGTTCTCCACCACCTCCACCTCCTCTTCCAGGATGTAGACAGGACTATGCTGCTTATTCTTGCTCCTCCTGAAGTCAACAATCATCTCTTTAGTCTTGCTGGTATTTAAGATGAGCTGATTGTTACCGCACCATTTCACAAACTGGTTGACCAGTTCCCTGTACTCGGCTTCTTGTCCATCACTGATACACCCCACAACTGCAGAGTCATCAGAGTATTTCTGCAGATGACAGGATCAGAGTTGTACTGGAAGTCTGAGGTGTACAGTGTAAAGAGGAATGGTGAGAGTACAGTTCCTTGTGGTGCTCCAGTGCTGCTGACCACCATCTCAGACACACAACCTTTCAGTCTCACAAACTGTGGTCTGTTTGTGAGGTAGTGGTAAATCCAGGTGGTTGTGGAGGATCCACCTGGAAGTTATGGAGCTTCTGACATAGCAAAGCAGGCTGAATACTATTAAATGCACTTGAAAAATCAAAGAACATGACCCTCAAAGTGCTGCCTGACTGGTCCAGATGAGAGTGGGCTCTCTGAAGCAGGAAGATGATGGCGTCTTCAACCCCAAGCCCATTACGATATGCGAACTGTAATGGGTCCTGAAAGGTGTTCACTTGCTTGTTGAGGTGAGCCAGTAAGAGTCTCTCCAGGACTTTCATGATGTGAGATGTCGGAGCAACTGGTCTGTAGTCATTTGGTTCTGGTCCTGGTTCTGGTTCTGGTCTGTAGTCATCTGGTCCTGGTTCTGGTTCTGGTTCTGGGGTCTCATTTATAAAACTTTGCGTAGGATCTTTACTAAAAGTGTACGTACGCCCAAAACCAAAAGTTTGCGTACGCCAAAAAATATTCAGATTTATAAAACCGTGCGTACGCACAGATTCAAGCAATTTCCCCTTTATAAATCACACTCTTCCTGGAAGTTTGCGCAGGTGAATTTGGCTCATATTCCGCCTCCTACACGCCCACATTCTACCATAGATGGTCAATGCAAAGTACCTCATGAATGTTTCTGCATATAAATGAGCCAGCTGATCTGAGGCATTTGAAACTGAATTGTGGCGATCGAAAGAGATTTAAACGTAATTTCGCGGAGACGGAAGTGGAGGTGCTTGTTGGTGAAGTGGAGCCTCACAAAATCATTTTATTTTGGCGTCACAGGAAACGCAGATAAACGTAAGTCTGCTGAGTGACAGCAAGTTGTTGTGGCGGTGATGATGTGACGGAGGTCTGTTCCAGAAGTCGCTGTGGAGGAAACGCTGTGTCAGAGCGACTGTATTCAGAACACAGAACACCTGTTTGGTGTGGTGCAGCGCGATTCCCCCTCACGTGCCCTCCCCTCGCCTGTAAACACTTCCGCCGGTCTTTGCTGAGGTTGATGGCTCCACAACGGAGTGCGCTGTGGTCAGCAGCTGCTGATGCGTCGGGGTGGGCACGGTTTCGGTGGTCGGGGTATCTGGGTCCAGTTCATAGACAAAAGCGCTGCAAAAGTAAATGTGATTATTAGCCGGTCATCATCGTGGGCCAGAAAATCCTCATGGTCTCTAAAGACTCTCTCCATCCTGATCCTGCCATTGGCATAGTCTTCAAGCAATGCCAGCGCATCCATTGTAAAGCATTACGCAACAGTGTCACTGCAGTATACTCAGTAATTACAGTAATTACTATACAGCTTGTCACAATTAATGGAACAATAATCTTTTATTCTTTTACGTTCCGATGTTTTCTCTTCTGCACCCCTGCTGCAATGCTTTTATGTAAAGCATTTGGAATTATCCTATACATTAATTTGCTTTATAGATAAACTTGTCATTGCTACATAATTTGAAGATGAACATACACTTCGAACACACTGTGCTGTAAGTCCTGAATGGGTGCTTATGGGTTGTATGGCTTAATTGAGGACCATACGAGGCTCTACAGTCTGATATTAATGGTTAAATGCATGAACGTGGCTTAAGTTCATCATCTCACCAGCGGTGCCGCCAGTTTCCCCGTCTCCAAAATGTTCGTGCGCAAAGTTCAGAATGTGCGCACCGGTGCGCACATTCTTCCGTAAGGTTTGTTTTTATAAATCAGAAACTTTGCGTGGAAAATCACTTACGCCACTTTCAAGCCCTGTTTTGTGCGTAAGCAAGCTTTATAAATGAGACCCCTGGTCTGTAGTCATTTGGTTCAGCTGGTTGTGGTTATTTAGGGACAGGAACAAGTCAGGATGTTTTCCACAGCACAGGAACTCTGTTCTGTCTCAGGCTGGTGTTAAAAAAGGTGCTGGAGAACCGGACATAGTTGTTCTGAGCAGGTCTTGAGAACTCTGGGACTGACACCATCTGGACCTGCAGCCTTGTTCCGGTTCAGTTTCTCCAGTTGTTTCTTGACCTGGTCACAGGAGACAGTCAGGCTGGAGGTGGAGGCAAAAGAGGTCTCAGGAAGTCCTGATGTGGAGGGAGACGAGGCTGTGTTCAGGTCCATGACTGAGGTGCAGGGTGACAGAGTGGAGGTGGGACAGGAAAGCTGTGGGCTCATGGAGGGTGTGTGGAATGTTGGGTTGTCGGCAGGGGGGAACTGAACCTATTGAAGAACATCTTCAGTTCATTAGCTCTGTCCAGACCTCCATCAGTCTGGTCCCCCTTTAACTTGAAGCCAGTGATCTTCTTCATTCCCGACCACACATCCCTCACATTGTTCTGCTGGAGCTGCTCTCCAACTTCTTCCTGTCGTCCTCCTTCACTTCTTAGTCTGTGTTTTCAGTTGTTTTTGTGTGGTCTTCAGTAACTCCCTGTCTCCATCCCTGAAAGCTTTCTTTTTGATGTTCAGCAGCTTTTTCAGGTCACTGGTGATCCAGGGTTTGTTATTGGGGAAGCACCTCACTGTTCTTGTTGGAACGATGTTGTCCACACAGAAATTTATGTAATCTGTCACACACTCAGTCATGGTGTTGAATCATCTCCATGAGGTTCACAGAGGACATTCCAGTCTGTGGCCTCAAAGCACCCTCTCAGAGCATCTTCAGCCTCAGTAGACCAGGTTTTAATCGTCCTCCTAATGACTGGTTGCTGCTGAACGATGGGCTTGTAGGTGGAGGTGAGAAGAACCAGATTATGATCTGATCTTCCTAAAGGAGGCAGGGCAGAGGAGCTGTATGCATTCTTTGTATTTGCATAAAATAAGTCCAACATCTTATTTTCTCTGGTGGAGCAGCTGACAAACTGCTGGAAAGTTGGCAACGTAGCAGAGAGGGAGACGTTGTTGAAGTCTCCAGAGATCGCCATGAATGAGTTTGGATGCTGTGTTTGTAGTTTAGCCACAACGGAGTTGATGACATTGCAGGCTGCTTCTGGTGCGGTACCTGGTATTATATAAACCGCTACCAGAATAACACAGGCAAACTCTCTGGGTAAATAATATGGACGGAAACTCACAGCTAACAGTTCAATGTCTCTTGTGCAGATCTTCTCCTTGACAGTGATGTGTCCTGGATGGCACCAACGCTGATTGACCAGCACTGCAATTCCGCCTCCCTTCCGCTTCCCGCTGAGCTGTTTATTTCGGTCTGCACGGACCGTCTTGAAGCCGTGTACAGACGCATTACAGTCCGGGATGTGTTCATGCAGCCATGTCTCGGTGAAACACATGATACTGCATTCTCTGTACTCTTTCTGAGACCTTGTTAGCACTTCAAGCTGGTCCATCTTGTTAGCTAGCGATCTCACATTACCCATCACAACAGTTGGAAGAAACGGTTTAAATCTCCACCGTTTTTCTCTCTGCCTTACCCCTGCCCTGCATCCTCTTGTCTTTCTCCTTAACTCCACTGGGATTTGACGTGTTATTTCGCTGAAAATCTTGATTTGGGAGAGTTTTAACAGTTGATCCCGGTGGTAAACAATTTTTCCGTTGCTATGGATACACATCATAACAAGTAGTGAAAAAAGCCAAATATATGAGGAAAAATCTCCTGAATTGCACACCCTTCAAACCAGCATAAAAAATCCTCCCAGAAAAACCTAATCTGACAAGTAATGTCAATAAAAAAAAGACAGCTATATTTGAAAAAAACACAAAAGTTAAGGGAGAGCTGTTACAAACTGCAGCCACCTAGCAGCACATTCCAGATTTTTTAAATATATATATATATATATATATATATATATATATATATATATACAGTATATACTATATATATATATATATATATATATATATATATATATATATATATATACATATATACATGTATGTATGTATATATATATATAAATATATATATATGTATATATATATATATACATATATATATATACATATATATATATATATATATATATATATATATGTATATGTATGCAGGCTATATGTGTTTTGGAAAAAGTCCATGCGCTTGATAAGCATGTTGACAGTGCATGTCTAATTCCCTCCTCAGCCACAAGAGGTCAGTGGCTGAACACAGTGTAGAGGTAAAAACAAATGGCGTGTTTTGCATCAGCAGAATGTCATCTGTCATTACAGGGCTGTACAGTGCAAGCCTTTTACTTGCATCTGCCCTAAAAAATAGACTGGTGCGAGTGAAGAAAAAAAAATGGGAGCACTCATGCCAGTACAGACTTCTCCCCTCTAATTTACACTTTGCTCATGAAATAAGTCACGATTGATTTAAAGTGGAAATGAAACTGTCAACCAAACTAAATTTATTAATTTGACAGTTGAAAAACACATGAAAAATATGAGCATCTAAGAGAAAAACGTAGTGAGACTTCACGTTTTTATGATCAGGACGCTGCCACGTGGCAGCTTTGAGATCATCGGTTGCGCTCCAGCTCCAAATTGAACCATCGGTATCACCAGCAACAACTTTGAAGCCGAAACACAATTTAGAAGATGGACATAATGAGAGGTAAAGCTGAAAGGCCAGTCCAGCATCCAGATCCTGTTGCAGATGCTTTCCAGCACGTAGGCTGCATGACTAGAGAGGAAGCTGGGGCGGATCTGTAGCGGAGCGGGTTGGCTGCACCTGTGGGAGCGGCTGCTGTTCAGAGCTGCTGGAGGCTGTCTGCTGTCAGGAGGTCCACGTGGACCAGGTCATGCGTGGAGAATTTTGTATAACAATTTGGATTTCTGTACCGGGAGGAGGACGTTTCGGAGGCAGCATACCGTCTCTGAACGAGATCCCAGCGTAGACGCTGGAGCTTAAACAGTAGGTAGGCTAAATGTTAGCCAAGCTAACGTTAGTAACTGCCATGATTAAATATATAAACAAAATAAGTGGTTGAGCGAGACAGGGATATGATGGGAAAGATGCAAAACATCCAGGCTGCAGGATGAAGAGGGAGAGTGCGGTGTTTGGTAGAACCGGATATTTAACTGTTTCCCAGTTAGAAACAGTTTATGACGTCATCTCAGAGAAACCTGCTACAGAGCTGCTCTGATCATCATCGGACTGTAGCGAAGGGATTTATGAGTGTTGCCGATTGAGGTGTTTCTAATAAGAGGCTTAAAAAGGAACGGAGTTGGAGAATTACGCACTGATGTTCGCACGGACTGATGCCGTTAGTAGAGCTCAGCTCCGGCGGTGATATTAAAACCACTCAGAGCAGCTTCAGGCTTTAGCCCAAGAGTAGCCTACCTAACTGCAGTTACAATAGCGGATAAGGACGCCGCCATATATCCAATCCATACAGGAAGTCTCCAGCGAAAGTTAGTTAAACACCACTAAGAGTATTTATCTGCAGCTTGCAAACACATGCGTATTGTGTAGTCGGGTGGTTAGGGTTAGGAGGAGGGTCAGGGGTAGGGTTACATTTTAGTAAGTTACATGAAGAACAAACTTCCGATTTGGACATCCGACGTGGATTGGATACATGGCGACGTACCGTGACTGCAGTTGGGTCTCTCTCTTTTAGTCTGCGGACATCTAGTTTACCAGACTCCAAGTCTTCTGATCATTTTCCTCATTTTCTCTATAAAATGTTCACACATGATCTGGAGTCAGAGGTTTCCTCATCAGAGCCGAGCCAACCAAACTGGTGACGTCAAAGCTTAGCTTTGCAAGTGTCTTCGTGGGCTTTAAATAATAATAATAATATTATGATATCAAGGGGAGCCTTGTGTTCATAAAGCTCCCCTTGGTAAAGCAAAACTGTTCAACACAAAAAAGCAATTGGATTTCCATTCTGCTGCTATGATGCTGGACAGGACAAGAAAAAGAAAATAATACTACTAATAGTAATAATGATAATAATTATCATCATCATCATCATATGAATAATAATATATCTGGGAGATTTTCTGATTAAAGGTGATGTTTGGTTACAGCTACATGGTAGAGTTAGCATAAATAATCTTTTAGCTGGAAAGTGTTCAATGTTTTGATATGAATCTGAAGTTTTTGCACAAAAGTCTTTAAATATTATAAACTACAAACTGTTTGGCAATGACACGTAATAAAAGTACCCTGCAACTTGTCAGTATAAATGAGGAAAAAACTTGCTGTTCCAGTATTTAAATGTCAGTCTTCTTTCTGTCCAGCATGTGCTGGAGGCAGCACAAACTGACGCAGTTAAAGAATCAGATTTAAAATAAACTTTATTGATCTGAAAACATTTAACATGGTGGTAATGACCAAAGTATTAAGAGACAGACATATTAATAAAAAAAAAATTAATAGATTAGACATTTTTTTCAAATGTGATAAGAAATCACCTATTCTATTGTATTTTATGGAATTTACACAAAAAACTGCACAATTTTGTAATTTTTTTCGTAGAAAGGTAAAGCACTGCATACCTAAAACCTATTCTGGGCACAGAGAGAAAACAGTAAAATAGCAACATAAAAATACTTTAATGAATGTGAAATTTTAGACAGACATGAGAAATTTTGTACCATCACTACTGGTCGTTAAAATATATATATATACATTTATATTTTTTCTTAGAATTCATCAGGGACACAAAAAGGCCTGAAATCAAATAAACGGCCATTTTGCTGCAGATAATGCCTTATTTCTATAAGGCTGCATGCCATAGGCACCTGAAGGAGTCAAAGTGATACAGAAATTTTACTGGTGAGTAAATGCTTGTATAAACTCCTCGAAATAAGGTCCAGGTTGAAGAAACAGAAAGTTATCCTTTAAGTTGCTGGGGTGTTGCCTTGCAGTACATACGAATCCCTCACCCTCTCCCTCCTGCTTGGTTGCAGCCACTCGGGCTGTATATTACCGGGAGAAGAGCCGCTTCCTCACCTGAGCTATGGGGAGTGACATCAGTCAACACTTTGCAAAGCAAATAAGCAGACTGCTGCAATAATGTATTGAAAGAATGAAACTCAATAGAAACCTTCTATTGAGTTTCAGTGGCGCCGCCTCTCCCCCGGTTTCATGTTCCCTGTCTCTTGGCCAGGGGCCGTCCTTGCCTGTGGTGCCGGGTTGCCCCCCGGCGCCGCCGTCCTCTCCCCCCCCCCCCCCCTCCCCCCCCCATCTCCCCCTCTAGAGGGGTCCAGGTAGGCCCTGGGGGTCGATCTGGGTGTGGGTGGGCGGCGCGACGCGGGCCGGGTGTGATGAGAAGAGAGGGAGAGAGGTGGGGGAGTGTACCGTCCTCCCCCCCCCCCCATCCTTCTCTTTCCCTGCTTCCTGCTGGGGGTATCTCTTTGCCCCTTTGGTTGACCGCATAACTCCCACCCGGGAGTCTTGGTTCCATTCCCCCCGGGCCCTCCTTTCTCCTCCACAAATAGAATCACTTCAATCACTTATTTTGTTGGTATGAATCAGTCAGAAATGGGAGCAAGGTAAGCTTATACGAACATGTATTTATTTGCACTCTGACTCAGTCACTCAAATTACTAAAGAAAAACCGACTCACTTTGGTGAGTGACTCATACAAACTCGATTCAGCAAAAAGAATCGAGTTTACCAAAACATCCGCAAACGTAGCTTTCAGTTTTCCTCC
This sequence comes from Atherinomorus stipes, assembly GCA_023101725.1. Taxonomy (NCBI): domain Eukaryota; kingdom Metazoa; phylum Chordata; class Actinopteri; order Atheriniformes; family Atherinidae; genus Atherinomorus; species Atherinomorus stipes. Next base: position 153,577 of record JALJCO010001938.1, on the reverse strand, counting down.
CAGCAGACAGGGGGCGCTGTAGTCTCCGGCCATCCTCGCTTCCTGTCGGTACACGTCATGCCACAGCAGCCTCATCCACTGCGCATGCGCATCCGTGGATCCTTCGCTGTCTGTGGCTGGAAGAAGACTTCACGGTGAGTGTGTCTCTGCTTCGTTCTCGGTCCTTCTTGTTTTATTCAGATTCAGCTTCTTCAGACTTTCAGAGGGAACATCTGGGACCTTCATGTTCATGTGACACCAGCTTATCTGCTGTAAATGTGACGGTTGCAGGAAGCACGAGCGGCCGTTGGGCCACGTAAGCGCAGCTCCCAGAGCTAGCTGCCCTCAGCTGATCTCTTCTCCATCACATATCTGAGTAAAAACCAGCTAGTTTAACGGCGTCTGTCTCCAGGTGACCGTCATGATGATGAGGATGATGCTGCGCGCGTGTGTGCTGCTGGCTGTACTCGTGCTGGGTTCAGGAGAAGAAGGAGCGCGTCTGCTGGCCTCCAAGTCCCTGCTGAACCGGTACGCGGTGGAGGGCCGAGACCTGACCCTGCAGTACAACATCTACAACGTGGGCTCCAGGTGAGCGGTCACGTGACTGGTCATTGATGAGGGGTGACGTGTCTGTTCCTGGTGGGTTTTCATACTCTGACTGTGGACGTGAGGGTGATTCAAAAGGTCCTCCATGACGTAATGAAGCTGAAGACCTGAACCAGAATCCAGAAGAACTGGACTGGATGTGTGGTCTGGTTCTGCCGGGCAAAGGTCACTCAATAACGTTGACTAAAAATGGTAAAGAACTGAGTGATATTTAAAAATATAGATGATAACAAATTAGGGATGCACCGATTGTGAAAGTCTGGGCCGATACCGATGTTTAACAGAACAACTTGGCCGATGTTTTCTATTTTTATTTATTACTTCCTTTGTGCCACAGAAATGTACAAGTCTTTCAGCTCCTCATCAGTCTATCCTTGAATGAGCACAAATTCAGACCAATTTATGAACAGAAACAACCTTTAATGTCACTTTGTGGTTGACATTAGTTATAACAAGCTCTTTTCTGAAAACTTTCCAAAAACCTGGGACTGATAATCACTAAAAAGAATGCTTCAGTAAATTGCCCAACAAAATTGAGTGGTTTTAGCCTAATAAACAAAAACATACTCAATGAGAAGATTATTTTCATGGCCCAATAAAAAATATTTGTGGAGCATGTACTGCAAACTGCGTAATGCTGATCTTTTTCTGAAACGGTAAAATATTGCCACACGACTGCCACCATCTTTGTTTCTCTACTGAGGAAAGTGTGTGGATGCCTTCTACCAGTATCTCCCCCCACCCGCCCAAAAAAAGAGTTTTCTTAAGAACAGTGTTGATGACACATGTAAATCATTATATATATATATATATATATATATATATATATATATATATATATATATATGTATGTATATATAGGCTATATAATAATCGGCCACTGCCATCGGCGAATGTCATTTCTATTGGCCGATGGCAGTTAACAAGGCAAACATCGGCCGATACCGATGTCCAGCCGATGCATCGGTGCATCCCTATAACAAATGTAGGTTTTAGCAGTATTTCATTGGAATATTTGCTCTGATTTTTTTACAAGTAAATGTACCAGTAAAGTTTTTTTCTACATCTGTTTCTCTTCTCATTAGCTTGAAAATTATGGGCTTCTTCTGCAAAACTCAGTAGTAGCGACCTTTATTTAAAACCAGTTAAGTCAGTTTAGTAACCAGTTCTCTTTTACAATGACGACCTGGCTAAAAGGCAGCAAAGTAAATAACACCAGACAATAAATAATAAAAACAAATACAGAATTACAATTCAAAAGTATAAGAAGAAAAAAAAATAGTAAATACTCAACAATATATCATTCAAAGCTGACAGCTAAAAGCAGGCACACGTATTTACAAAACAAGTAAAAAATGAGTTAGTTACTAAAAACAAGTGCAATGGGTGTGCAGCAGCTGTTGAGTTGTTAAAAGAGGAGATTGGATGAATGAACATAACTTCAGGGTCTGCTGCAGGTGATTCCTGCAGAAAACTGGAAGGAAAAGCGTCAAAGTGGTGCGTACTTTGGATGGTCTCAAAATCCCATTAAGAAAAATGGAACAATTTTTTTTTTTTTTTTTTTTTACAGAAGAAGATTAGGGCCACTGAGGAAAAAGTCAGAATTTTGACCTTTTTTTTCAGAATATTTAAAAAAATGTCTGGAGATTTTTTTTTTTTTTTTTCCAATTTCTGAAAAAAGTCAAAATTCTGACTTCTCAGAAATTCTATATTTTCTTCAGTGTCCCTAATCCTCTTCCGTAGTTTTGTTTTCTAAAACCTGAAAGTCTAAATAAAACTGTGGTTCTTTGAAAATGGCAACAAATTTCATAAAGTTATTGTCTATCAAAATTGCAATTTGTTATTTGAAAAAAGGCCATAAAATATTTGCGGCTCTGGACGACCTTTATTTAACTGGGTTGAGGCAAAAATGGCTCTTTGGACTGTAAAGGTTGCAGACCCCTGTGGCTGGAATAAAGCCAATAAGAACTTTCTGATGCTGCTGAATTGGTTTTGTGAGGATAGAAGGTAAATGGTAGCAGAAATAACTGGAAACGAGGAAAAGTGGAAACATGGAAATACTCCACCTGGCCAAAGAGTTAACGGCTATAAAAGGTCACACATGAATATTTCGTTGGACTGCTTTAAACCAGTGATGGCCAAATGAAGCTTCCTGAAGCAATGAGGCTCTCCAGCCCATTGGTTCGAGAAAAGGTTCAGTACACGTAGTTTCATTCATATTCCTCTTTAGTGACATCTAGTGTCCAGATGGGTCCATAGCAGCCTGAACAACTCTGCACTCAAACCATCTGTCGTGCCCATGACCAGGAAATAAAGGATTTATCTAATAAATGATCAGCATCCAACACATACTACAGCAACCCTTACCGATGTTGCATTCTTACACTATTTTTCTAACAGGGTAAAATGCAGTGGATGAGATAATGGAACTCTGAAATACAAGACAGACCCACCATTAATCACAATAAAATATTATTCCAATCTCTAAATATTCAGTGAAAACTCCAACCAATCCTTGAAGTGGGGTGGCACTAATTTGTTATCATCTATAGCACTTGACGCATGTCGTTGCTCCGAAGGGCTGCCATTCTCAAAAACCAGGCATTGTAACTTCTCAGGAGCGGGCCGTCTCTCATTGGATCATGTAACCTGGAGCGCTTTGATTAATGGCTCAATGACTTAAAAATCAGCTTTTCAAAGTGGTCTGATACAATTTTCCAAAACACAAACTGAGACTGTTTAATTTTGGGACAGTTGTGGCGCCTGTGCAAAGTTACCATAGTGGCCAAAAGTTACACGGTATAACTTTAAAGGCACCGCTGATAAGCGATATTGATACCGATATTAAAGCTGAAAAAATAAGCAGTCATTGCAAATAGCAGTTTTGTTTTCCATTTCTGACACTTCAAAAAATAGAGGTGGGAAAAGATATCGATACACTAAAATATTATATTTTCATATGCAAATATCAAATCGATATTTATAAATGCGGTATCGATCTATTTTACTTACAAAATCTCGCAAGGTTTCATCGTTCTGGTAGAAATTCTCACGATATTTCGTGAATTCTCGCAAGATTTCGTAACGGATAATATATCAAGATTTCGTAACGGATAATATATCGCAAGATTTCGTAACGGATAATATATCGCAAGATTTCGTTAGTAGAATAGGTCGAAAGCCGCGTTTTTAAATGTCAGAATATCAGCATATGAAAATATTGCGATATTTCAATGTATTGATATTTTTCCCACCCCGAGTCTTTAGAAGTTTTAAAGTCTGTAAAAAATAATTTTTTTGAAGAAGAGGTTTTTTAGACTAAAGAAACAGCGGGCTGATCGGTTACATATCTATTAAATATCGGTGGGGTATCCAATGTCAGATACTCGGTTTTAAGGCGGATATAGGCCGATACTGATAAGGGGCTGACTATATCGTGCATCCCTGGGTTATCTCTCTCCCTCAGGTTGTTTGTTGGTCCCGTCTGGTTCTTCGGGCTTCTGATGGGACTCTGGAACCAGTTCTGGTCCGCTCATCTCCAGATGAGCTGATTTCTTTTCTGTCCCCACAGTGCTGCCCTGGAGGTGGAGCTGTCTGACGACTCCTTCCCTCCGGAAGACTTTGGGATTGTTTCGGGAATGCTGAACGTGAAGTGGGACAGGATCGCTCCGTATCCTTGAACTGGGACTGAATAATCCAGGTTGATGGCATGTTTCCAGGTCTGGACGTGAGTCCAGATTCCATGCTGGTAGAGGAAGTGGAGATGACATCAGCCATCACTGGTGAGGCGTTCAAGGGTAAAACAGAAACCAGGGAGATGTCAGACCCGTCACATGTAAGGAGGTTTCATGTTCTTTAACGGTGATGTCAGAGCCAGCAACGTGTCTCACACGGTGGTGCTGCGCCCCCTGAAGGCCGGCTACTTCAACTTCACCTCGGCCTCCGTCAGCTACCTCGCCCAGGAGGGAGGACAGGTGGTGGTAAGCTCCTCCCACAGCACTCACACCTGTTATTCTTTTCTTTTACCTGTTTTTCTCTCCACCTGATGAAATATAATCAGCTTCAACATTAAACTTGGACATCATGACTGCAGCGCTACTGGAGGTGGGCGATGATTAGCTACTCTTTTTAACCTGAATCCAACTGAAACCTTTTTTATTTTTCTGCTGAATGTGATGCAACTGGACAGGTCCAGCGTTTCATCCGATCTTTCACCTGTCTGAGCAAAAACACAAACTCCCCGAGTTTTCCTTTGACCATGGCGAGCAACAGCAAACGTGCGCGGTGGTTTTGCTGATCACTCAAAGTTTAAACATGGTGTTCATTTAAGAGGAGACGACGTTTACATTTTCCTCTGTTTTACAGAATTACAGTAACACGTACACTGCATGGCCAAAAAAAAAGTCTCCACCTGGATTCATTTAAGCAAACAGGTCGGAGCCTCCTATTGGATAATTACTGCATGAGTGATTTCCTTCCAGCTGCAACAAGTTATTTAACCCCAACTGGTGCAATGAGTTGCTTCTCAGTTCCTAAACAACCATGTGGAAAGACACATCCGTGGTGATGGAAAAGATGTTAGTCTGTCTGAGAAGGGTCAAATCATCAACAGAGAGAACATCTGAGATGCAGAAACTACTAAAACTGGGTTCAGAACTGTCCGACGCGTTACTAAAAACTGGAAGGATGGTGGGGACCATCGCCTTCCAGGAAGAAATGCAGCCGGAAAACAATCCTGAATGATCGTGATCTGAAATGTTCAGTGAGATCAAATCAAAGAAAAACAACAGTAGAACTTGGGGCTATGTTTACTAGTGAAAGTAAGAGCATTTCCACATGAAGGGAACTCAAGGGATTGGGACTGAACAGCTGTGTAGCCTTAAGAAAACCACTTATCGGTGAGAAAAACTGGATGAAAGGCTTGGGTTTGCTAGGGAGCGTAAAGATTGGACTGTGGAGCAACGCAAGGTCATTCGGTCTGAGTCCAGATCTACCCTGTTCCAGAGGGATGGAGCATCAGGGTAAGAAGAGAGGCAGATGAAGTGATGCAGCAGCGGCCGGACTACCATCATCATCGAGATCTTGGAGAAACATTGATGGAAATAAAACAGCTGACATTGCGTGCCGCACACCAGAGTTTTCTGCTGAGCTTAAAGTCGTTGGAGTCGTTCGCTCAGCAGATAGTCGCCGTGTCGCCTGATTTCTGCTGAGTTTTCTGCCTCATGAGGCCTTGAGGTGAAAATCAAACGTTAGATATTTTCTGCCTCGCGAGGTGAAAAACTCACCGTGTGTGCTCAACTTGAGCCCTGCTGAAGGCAGAAGATCTAGCGACCAATCAAAGTCTGCAGATCACATGATTTCAAAATGGCAGCTCGCGGCGACGTAGTCCGATACATTTTAGAGGATTAATTGGTGGAAATACGGCCAGACTAGACCTGCTGATATGTTTCATCGGACTTCAGAAACATCCATCCAGATATCGTCTCCGTCCCAGTTTCATTCATTTTTCTTACATGACTGCTTCTTCTTTCCAGTTTAATGGCGGTTGGTGAACTCAAAGGTGCATTACTGCCACCAAGTGGTATTATACTGTAGTACAGTATGTCCCGTATGTTTTACTGGAACGAAATTAATAAGAATCAAATACAATAACACAATTCAATCTCAAACAAAAATATCCTCAAAACTTTTCTGCCTTCAGTCTTTGGATCTTTTTGCAAAATATCAATCAAGTCTTCTAATGTGGGAGGGCGGCCATCTTGAAAATCATGTGATCTGCGGACGGGTTTTGATTGGTCGCTAGATCTTCTGCCTTCAGCAGACTCAAGTTGAGCGCACGGTGAGTTTTTCACCTCACGAGGAAAAAAATGTCAAACATGTTTGACTTTCACCTCGTGAGGCAGAAAACTCACCAGAAATCGTGGGACACGGCGACGATCTGCTGAGCGAACGGCCTCCATGACCTTTAGCTCAGCAGAAAGCTCTGGTGTGCAGCAGGCATCACGGAAACAAAGCAACAGCCAGGGTTCCCACACGTCCTGGAAAACCTGGAAAATGATTAAACATTTTACAATCATGGAAAATGAAAAGAAAGTTATCCTGGAAAAGCTTAAAGTCCTGGAAAACGATTTCTCCTCTCTCTCCTTCGTTTCTGCTTTGTCTTTCTTTCGCCTGTGCTTCGTCCCAGCTTCGTCTCTCCTTTTTCTCCGCTTTCTCTCCTTCGTGTCTCCTTCATCTCCGCTTTTTCTCCTTCCTCCCCGCTTCGTCTCTGCTTTGTCCCAGCTTCTTCTCTCCTTCGTCTCTCTTTCGTCTCTCCTTCATCTCCGTTTTCTCTCATTCATCTCCGCTTCGTCTCTCCTCCATCTCTGCTTCGTCTCTCCTTTATCTCTCCTTCATCTCCGCTTTCTCTCCTTCGTCCCTGTTTAGTCTCTGCTTGGTCTCCTCTGTCTCCGCTTTGTCTCTCCTTCATCTCTCATTCATCTCCACTTTCTCTCCTTCGTCCCTGTTTAGTCTCTGCTTCGTCTCCTCTCTCCCGCTTTGTCTCTCCTTCATCTCTCATTCATCTCCACTTTCTTTCCTTCGTCCCTGTTTAGTCTCTGCTTTGTCTGCTTTGTCTCCTCTGTCTCCGCTTATGTCTCTCCTTCATCTCCGCTTTCTCTCCTTCGTCCCTGTTTAGTCTCTGCTTCGTCTCCTCTGTCTCCGCTTTGTCTCTCCTTCATCTCCGCTTTCTCTCCTTCGTCCCTGTTTAGTCTCTGCTTTGTCTCCTCTGTCTCCGCTTTGTCTCTCCTTCATCTCCGCTTTCTCTCCTTCGTCCCTGTTTAGTCTCTGCTTCGTCTCCCTCTGTCTCCGCTTTGTCTCTCCTTCATCTCTTTCGCTTTCTCTCCTTCGTCCCTGTTTAGTCTCTGCTTTGTCTCCTCTGTCTCCGCTTTGTCTCTCCTTCATCTCCGCTTTCTCTCCTTCGTCCCTGTTTAGTCTCTGCTTCGTCTCCTCTGTCTCCGCTTTGTCTCTCCTTCATCTCTCCTTCATCTCCACTTTCTCTCCTTCGTCCCTGTTTAGTCTCTGCTTGGTCTCCTCTGTCTCCGCTTTGTCTCTCCTTCATCTCTCCTTCATCTCCGCTTTCTCTCCTTCGTCCCTGTTTAGTCTCTGCTTCGTCTCCTCTGTCTCCGCTTTGTCTCTCCTTCATCTCTCCTTCATCTCCACTTTCTCTCCTTCGTCCCTGTTTAGTCTCTGCTTCGTCTCCTCTGTCTCCGCTTTGTCTCTCCTAATCACTCCTTCATGATGATGCCGATAAGCTACATTTGTAGAACACTTCTCTAAAGCTCGGGGTGGAATTTTAGTCCATGTTGTGATAGCTTGACTCGTTCTGTAGCAGCTGGAAAAGTCCTGAAAATGTCCTGGAAAAGTCCTGGAAAATAACTTCAAGAAAAGAGTGGAGACCCTGAACAGCAAATGCTGCTGTAATCAAAGCTGAAGGCGCTCCAACCAGATATTGGAGTGGAGGACTTTCTTTTTGCCAGGCAGTGCACGTTGTGTCTGACGTATGTCTCGGCTTCCTGTAGACATCACAGCTGCAGTTGTACTCGAGTTATTCTGAGGACGTCGTCTCAGACAGGAAGCAGAGACAGACCTGGTGGTGGGTGGTGGTGGGTGTAGGAAGCTGATGCGGTTCGTCTCGTCCTGCAGGTGGGCTACACCAGCGCTCCGGGTCAGGGCGGCATCCTGGCTCAGAGGGAGTTCGACCGGCGCTTCTCTCCTCATTATGTGAGTGTTTGCAGGATGGAAGCAGAACCATGACCCGTCTGTTTTCACACTGCTGATCCATGACATGAGAACCTGTAACGGTCTCCATGCCGACCCGCTGACCCCTGTCTTCCTCCTCCAGCTGGACTGGGCCGCCTTCGGTGTCATGACTCTGCCCTCCATCGGCATCCCTCTGCTGCTCTGGTACTCCAGCAAGAGGAAGTACGACTCTCCGAAGGCCAAGAAGAACTGAGGAGCCTGGGGTGTGGGTTTGAGGCTCGGGGAGGGAGGAACCGGGGTGGGTCAGGATCTCTGCAGAGCTTAATAACCCATATTGGGAGTGAAACTGAACAGTGACCAAGAAAGGAGGGGTGTGGTTCCAGAACATGGTGCCGCATGAGTCTGGGCTTCATCCAGAACACGGCTGTTCGGACCTGGATTCACGTGACGCGTAGCCGTTCAGCGAACTTCAGATGACGTCAATAAAACCCTCTTTTTTCTTTTCTAGAAGGTTGTGATGTGTGTGGTTCATTTGTCAGGTGTGTTTTCATGTGGCCATCGGCTCGTCTCACCGAGCTGCAGGACGAGAGCAGAAACCGTCAGGTTACACATGCAGCTGGATCAGGCTGTCCCCAGCCCACCTTTCACCTCCAGTACCGATACCACAGGTCAAGTATCGGCCGATGCCCCATATTGATACTTAGCAAAAGATTCTGCATCACTGACCTGATGATTGACTTTATTCCTGGTTTATGTTCGATATGTACACCCGACCTCAAAATGATTCATACTCTCCAATTAAAGACGGAAAAAATCAGCTGTCAGTGAAATGAGATGAAATTGACAAAAGTAATAATGAAAAATTCTTTGAAAATGATGACATTGATTTTGAATTGTGGTCCAACAGAATGAAAAATTAAAACAAATAAGCATGACGGGGCTCCGAAGCTAAAATTTTTATTGAGACAATCACTGCAGTCAGGTGTTTACTGTAACGTCCAATCAGACGTCTGCACCTGTTGACAGGTATGTTGGTCCATGTTCATGGGAAAGGTGCTCTAATGTGTCTGGAACAGTTTTGTTTATTTTAAATTTTCTACAATTTTAAATCAATATTTGATTTCACTAAATTATAATTTTGTAAATTTTTGTTATTAGTTTCTTTAGTTTTATTTGAATTATTGTTGTGAATTTAGCCTTTTCTTGGAAGGTATGAATAATTTGGAGGATGACTGTAGCTGGCAGCAGCCTCTTTGTCTGGAAGTGAAAATGTATTTTCACGAATACTTTTGTGGGTGATAATGCCCAGACATTGAAATTCTCATGTAAAATTAAGCTATTTTGCAAACTGGTAAATGGTCACAAACCCAGTGTTTTTCATTCCACGTCCTTGGTGGATTTACCTCATGTAAGGATTTACCTCGCGTTGCAATTGAAGAAAAGACATCAAATTTAAATGATCATTTTCATATGGGTTCCCACTGAGGGGAAGTGGTTTCTTCATTGTTTTTTCTTCTTCTTTCTACCGCTTTTCAGACATGTTGACTGGTTGTGGGTGTTGACCACGGTGCCAAAAGATCTAAAAGAAAATGGTAAACTTATTTGGTTGGTGAAAGCTTGCCTGCATGTTGGTGATAAAATGAGTGTGTGTTGTATATATGCTGAAATCTGTAGCTGGTGTACAACATTTGCACACACATGCAGGAGATTTTATCTTTCTGAGTAAACTCTGAGGTCAACACGATGATGAACTCGGCATGATGATCCCATTTTAGTGCACTGACCTCATGGTGTGAACATCCGGCACCAGAAACACTTCTGTGAAACGATGCCATTGTAAGCTCAGAGAAAACCATGTACCAGGGGAGCGGAATGCGTCAATCTTTATTTATGAAGCGATTTTCAAAAACTTGAGACTCAAAGTGCTTTACAGTTTTAAAACATTACTGCTGCCAACCTTCAAAGAACCATTTTGGTTTTTCTTTTGGTTTCCTGTTTTTTTTTTTTTTTTTTTTTTTTTTTTTTTTTTTTTTTTTTTTTTTTTTTTTTTTTTGAGGTTTTTTGCTGTTTTTTTTTTTTTTTTTTTTTTTGGAATTTTTTTATTTTTTTTTTTTTTTTTTTTTTTTTTTGTTTTTTTTTTTTTTTTTTGGGTTTTTTTTTTCTTATTTTTTGTGTTTTTTTCTGTTGTGACTTTCAAATTCTTTAATTGTCTTTGGGTGTAAACCCAATGGAGAAGGATAAAAAGGGTTAAATAAAAAATTTTCCCAAATCCCCCCAAATGCTGTTTTATTTTATTATTTTACAAAGACTAAAACTAAGGTTTTTTCTGCAATATTTTTTTTTTTTTTTTTAAGACATTGTTTCATTTTCGTTTTTTTTTTTTTTTTTTTAAAATTTTCTTTTTTTTTTTTTTTTTTTTTTTTTTATTTTTTTTTTTTTTTTTTTTTTTTTTTTTTCGTTTGTTTTAGTTAACTATAATAACATTGCAAAGAACCACATATATATATACAGGTACTACCCAAAATATTAAATTATTCCGGAAAAAAAGTTAATTTATTTCTATAATTCAACTTAAAAGGTGCAATTTACATATTTTATAGATAAATAATATGCAAATCAATATATTTCAAGCTTTTATTTGTTTGGATGTTGCTGATTAGAAGTTGCAGCTTAAGAAAACCTCAAATTCAAAAACTCAAAAAATGAGAATAGTGTGAAAAGCTCCAGTATTGTAGGTTCAGAGTGTCACATTCTAATCAGGTCAGTAATCCAAACACCTCCATAAGTACCCTGAGCCTTTAAAAAGTCTCTGTGTTGGTTTAGAAGAATTCACAATCATGGGGAAGATGCTGATCTGACAGTTGTGCAGAAAACCATCATTGACTTCCTGCACAAGGTGGAAAGACACAAAAAGTGATAGAAAAGAAGCTGCATGTTCTCAGAGTGTCTCAAAGCACATTAATGGACAGTTAAGTGGAAGGAAGAAGTGTGGAAGAAAACGGTGGAGAAGCCGGAGGGCTGACAGCAGCCTGGTCAGTGTTACGTTTCCCAGTCTGTGATGACCTGGGGTCCATGGCAGCTGCTGGTGTTGGTCCTCTGAGCTTCATCAAGTCCAGCATCAATGCAGCCGTCTACCAGGACATTTTGGAGACCTTCATGCTTGTGTGGCAAAGTATGCAACAGAGGGCCCGGGCGGGCTTTGAACCCCACTCTGGGTGAAAGCCATGCACGCTGACCATTCAGCCAAAGGGATATTCCTGTGGCCAAGTAGCCAGGGCGCATGATCAGTCGGAGGCATAGTGACAGGACCGTCAACTGCCACACTTGCTTCAGTGGACCAGCTGTATGTGGATGCAGATTTCATCTTCCAGCAGGACTTGGCACCTGCCCACACTGCCAAAACTACAAAATCCTGCTTCAACAACCATGGATCACCATGCTGGATTGGCCCGCAAACCCACCTGATTGATTTCATGCAATATTCTATTTTTTTCAGTTTTTGAATTTGAGGTTTTCTTAAGCTGCAACTTCTAATCAGCAACATCCAAACAAATAAAAGCTGCAAATATATTGATTTGCATATTATTTATCTATACAATATGTAAATTGCAACTTTTAAGTTGAATTACAGATATAAATGAACTTTTTCCGGATATTCTCATTTTTTGGGTCGTACCTGTACACATACATACACACACACATACAGTATATACAGCTGTGTGAAAAAGTGTTTGCCTCCTGCCTGATTTCTTACTTTTTTGCATGTTTGTCACACTTAAATGTTTCAGATCATCAAACAAATTTAAATATTAGACAAAGATAACACAAGTTAACACAAAATACAGTTTTTAAAAAATAAAGGTTTTTATTAGTAAGGGGGAAAAAAATCCAAACGTCCATGTCCCTGTGTGAAAAAGTGATCTTCCCCTAAACCTAATAACTGGTTGTTCCACCTTAGCAGCAACAACTGCATCAAGCGTTTGTGATAACTGGCAGTGAGTCTTCTACAGCGCTGTGGAGGAATTTTGTTCCACTCATCTTTGCAGAATTGTTGTAATTCAGCCACATTGGAGGCTTTTCCAGCATGAACCGCCTTTTTAAGGTCATGCCACAGCATCTCAATGGGATTCAGGTGGGAGCTTTGACTAGGCCACTCCAAAGTCTTCATGTTGTTGTTCTTAAGCCATTCTGAGGTGGACTTGCTGGTGTGTTCTGGATCATTGTTCTGCTGCAGAACCCAAGTGCGCTTCAGCTTGAGGTCACCAACAGATGGCCGGACGTTCTCCTTCAGGATTTTTTGGTAGAAGCAGAATTCATGGTTCCATTTACCACAGCAAGTCTTCCAGGTCCTGAAGCAGCAAAACAGCCCCAGACCATCACACTACCACCACCATATTTTACTGTTGCTATGATGTTCCTTTTCTGAAATGCCGTGTTACTTTTACGCCAGATGTAATGGGACCTCCACCTTCCAGAAAGTTCCACTTTTGTCTCGTCAGTCCACAGAGTATTTTCCCAAAAGTCTTGGGGATCATCAAGATGCTTTCTGGCTAAACTGAGACGAGCCTTTATGTTCTTTTTGCTCAGCAGTGGTTTTGGTCTTGGAACTCTGCCATGCAGCCATTTTTGCCCCCCAGTCTCTTTCTGATGGGGGAGTCATGAACACTGACCTTCATTGAGGCAAGTGAGGCCTGCAGTTCTTGGATGTTGTTCTGGGGTCTTTTGTGACCTCTTGGATGAGTCGTCGCTGTGCTCTTGGGGTCATTTTGGTCGGCCGGCCCCTCCTGGGAAGGTTCACCACTGTTCCATGTTTTCACCATTTGTGGATAATGGTTCTCACTGTGGTTCTCTGGAGTCCCAAAGCTTTAGAAATGGCTTTGGAACCTTTTCCAGACTGATAGATCTCAATGACTTTGTTTCTCATTTGTTCCTGAATTTCTTTGGATGGCAGCATGATGTCTAGCTTTGGAGGATCTTTTGGTCTACTTCACTTTGTCAGGCAGGTCCTATTTAAGTGATTTCTTGATTGAGAACAGGTGTGGCAGTAATCAGGCCTGGATGTGGCTAGAGAAATTGAACTCAGCTTTCCAAAGATGTGATAAACCACAGTTTATTTGTGATTAAACAGAGGGGGAGTCACTTTTTCACACAGGGCCATGAAGGTTTGAACCTTACTAATAAAAATCTTCATTTAAAAACTGCATTTTGTGTTTACTTGTGTTATCTTTGTCTAATATTTAAATTTGTTTGATGATCTGAAACATACAAGTGTGACAAACATGCAAAAAAATATCAGATATCAATAAATATAAAAAATATTTTTTAAAAATCAGGTAGGGGACAAACACTTTTTCATACAACTGTAGATTTGGCAAGGTATTCGATTTTTAGTGATATATGGGATATCTGACTAAGAGAACCATTTTTAAAATAAAATCTTAAATTAATGTGTATCTACAAATTTAGATTTTGATGACAACTCAGGTAACTAAGATAGATTTGGCAAGGTATTTGATTTCTTTTACATTTTACTTTTGCTGCGACAGACTGGCGACCTGTCCAGGTGCACCCCCCTCTCGCCTGATAATAGCTGGCATAGGCCCCATCAACCCCCGCAACCCTGAACTGGAAGCGGTACGGAAAATGACTGACTGCTTTTATTTTTGAGAAAAAGAAAACTCCATTAAGTGCCCGGAATCAAATAAACGCCCATTTATTCAATTTACTATTTCTTTCTTTCTTAGTTTATGTAGTTTTATCCTTTGTCTCTATTATTACGTTCATTTTCTTTTATTCCTGATTTTATTTGTGGCACTAACATCATTCCATAGCTTTCAGCTTCGCTCTCCTCAAATGAAGCTGAATCAAACTGACTTCACGCGCACACCAAGTGTTGTCAGTGTCCTACTTCCTGGCAGCACGTGCCTGTCCCTGTGAGGTGGACAGTGTGCACGTGAACGGTCGTCATTTCACGCGACAGTCCCGGTTCGGCAGCTCGGTGAAGTTTAAGACCAAACGGCGGCACTTTGATCTCACCATTTATCCACTAGTCAGTCGCGCGCGCCTGTCCGGTAATGAGGACAGAAAGTGACACATTTCCGCCTTTACTCTGAAGACTGCGCGTGGACCGGAAGTGGTGTGGTTCCCTGTCGGAGATGCTGCTGGGGGAGACGGGACGTGTCTGTAGGAGGGACCGTGAACGCCCCTCGCGTTAGCGGTGAGTCGGACATGACATCAGGCTGTGGATGCGGCTGTTTTCCGCATTCTCTCTGCGTCTCTCCGCTCCATGGGAGCAGCCACGGCTCGCGACTCCATCCGAGCAGGAAGCGGCTGGTTCTGATCCACGGCCTCCGGCTCGCGGGACGCTCAGTGCGGTTCATCCCTGCTCGTGACGGCTTGTGACGTGAAGGGGGAAGTTTGCTCTGACTTCTGAGGTGCGTGTTTGTCTCCAACATGTCACAGCTGGTCGAGGAATGTGTGTGTGCGCGCGCACAGGTGTTTCCAGAAAGGGAGAAGTGTTGATCTGTTGATATCTGGGCAGAAAAGGACGGAACCGGCCCAGTCAGAGCCGCTGTGGTGAAGTTCTGCTTATGTTCGGGGCGAAGCAGTGAAACCTGGACCTGGATATTCTGGGTAATTTGGTTCATCTTAGGGAGGCACGATATTGGAATTTTGGCCAATATCTGATATGCTGATATTTTAAAACTCGTGACCGATATCAATACCGATATTAAAGCTGAAAAATAAATTATGTAATATTCATTTGTTGGGCAAGATTCGAAAAATACCTTAACTTGTGTAGAACAAGTCAAACTTAATGACATTTGAAAACAAAACTAATAGGATATGTGTGTTATATCGTAGAATGACCTGGATTTTCTTCTCCCTGAGAAGAGAGAAAGAAAACTAAGGATGCACGATATAAAAATTTTGGCCAATATTTCAAAAGTCACGTGGCCGATAACCGATATCGATACCAATATTAAAGCTGAAAAAAATAAGCGGTCATTGCAAATATCAGTTTTGTTATCCGTTTCCGACACAAAAATAGTGGTGAGAAAAAGATCCAAGTGAAAGATCGCAATATTTTCAGATGCAGATATAAAATCGATGTTTTAAAATGCGGCATCGATCTATTTTACTTACAAAATTTAGTGAATTTCATCGTTCAGTGGGCTTTATGCACCAGTCTACTACTTCCTGAACATGGTGGTCTGGCCGTTGTCCTCTGGCACACCTGGATTAATTAAATCATCCAATAATGAAAGACAGGAGACAAAGTAGCTGGCTTAATTTAGGAAGTAGTAGACTTGTGCATAAAGCCCATTTCAAAATCTCACAATATTTTGTGAACTCCCACAAGATTTCGTAACAGAACAATGAAATATTGCGAGATTTTGTTCGTGAAATAGATGGAAACCGCGTTTTTTAAATGTCATTATGATAGCATATGAAAATATTGCAAATTTTTTGTGAATTCTTGTGAGATTCATAACAGAATGATGAAATATCACAAGATTTCATTGGTAAAATTGATCAATACCACGTTTTTACATGCCAATATGATATTGGCATATGAAACTATCACGATATTTCAGTGTATCAAGATTTTTCCCACCCTTAGTCTTTAGAAGTTTGTCTAACAATTTTTGAAGAAGTTTTGTTTGTTTTGTTAGACTTTAGAAACAGTGGGCTGATCGTTTAAATATCATTTAGATATAGTTTAAATACCGTTGAAATATCAGTGGGGTGGCTGATATCCAATACTCAGTTTTAAGGTTGATAAAGGCCGATACCGATAGGGGGCCGATTATATGGTACATCCCTAGTAAACTTAATGATAGTAATGACGATGATGGGAGGTTAAAACGTCAAATGGAGACAGATGCGGTCAAATGTAACCCAGCAGATTTACTTCTGGATTTTAGAATAATTTAGAGTTATGAAATGGGAGCAGGAGCTGAAGAATCAGCTGTTTCTGCAGTTTGTGTCCAGCAATGAGGGCGGAAAACTGGGATTTCTTCCCAAGTTGACTACAGATGCCGGGGGCAGATAAGAGAGGTATTTCACTGGAATGAAAACATGAAGTGCCAGGACTTTACTGGTCTGTGGGGACCAGACCAAGAATGGACGTATAAATAAGGATATTCCAGAGTTTGAGTCTGACATGACAAAGAAAACTGACCTGAGCAGACACGTGCAGCAGGGGGGGGGGATGGTCGACAAAAGCATCCCACCTCACTTTCTATATCAGACAGGTGATGCTTTGTTTGTTGTGGTCACGCTGCTGAACAGGACTGCCTCATAAACACACCGTGTTTGTAGTAAGAGTACAAGTAGGGATGCACGTTATTGGATTTTGACCGATATCCAATATGCCGATATTTTAAAACTCATGTGGCCGATAACCGTTATAATTTTGATTAGCAGTTTTGTTATCCGTTTCCGACACTTTGATAAATAGGAGTGGGGGGAAATGTTGATACACTGAAATATCGCAATATGTTCATATGCCGATATCAAATTCATTCATTCATTCATTCATTTTCTGTACCGCTTATCCAGTTCAGGGTCACGGGGGTTGCTGGAGCCTATCCCAGCAATGATCAGGCGAGAGGCAGGGTACATCCTGGACAGGTCGCCAGTCTGTCGAGGGCAGATTGATATTTAAAAACGCGGTATCAAACTATTTCACTGACAATTTATATTTCATGAATTCTGACGAGACTTTGTAACAGAACGGTGAAATATCGCAAGATTTCGTTTGTAAAATTGACCGATACCTCATTTTGAAACATCAATATGATATCAGCATATGAAAATATCGCAAACTGTTCATGAATTCTCGGGAGATTTTGAAACAGAACAATGAAATATTGCGATTTCATTAGTAAAATAGATCGATACCGTGTTTTTAGATGTCGATATGATATCAGCATATGGAAATATCACGATATTTCATTTTTTTTTAGACTTTAGAAACAGCGGGCTGATCACATCTTCATGATCTGACCTCAGAAAGGTCTCCACTTTGCCTCAGAGCATTTTAGATGAGCTTTGGTCCAGAGAAGACGGATGGTGGTGGTTCTGGATCCTGTATGTGGTCCAGAGAAGACGGATGGTGGTGGTTCTGGATCCTGTATGTGGTCCAGAGCAGACAGATGGTGGTGGTTCTGGATCCTGTATGTGGTCCAGAGAAGACGGATGGTGGTGGTTCTGGATCCTGTATGTGGTCCAGAGAAGACGGATGGTGGTGGTTCTGGATCCTGTATGTGGTCCAGAGAAGACGGATGGTGGTGGTTCTGGATCCTGTATGTGGTCCAGAGAAGACGGATGGTGGTGGTTCTGGATCCTGTATGTGGTCCAGAGAAGACGGATGGTGGTGGTTCTGGATCCTGTATGTGGTCCAGAGAAGACGGATGGTGGTGGTTCTGGATCCTGTATGTGGTCCAGAGCAGACGGATGGTGGTGGTTCTGGATCCTGTATGTGGTCCAGAGAAGACGGATGGTGGTGGTTCTGGATCCTGTATGTGGTCCAGAGAAGACGGATGGTGGTGGTTCTGGATCCTGTATGTGGTCCAGAGAAGACGGATGGTGGTGGTTCTGGATCCTGTATGTGGTCCAGAGAAGACGGATGGTGGTGGTTCTGGATCCTGTATGTGGTCCAGAGCAGACAGATGGTGGTGGTTCTGGATCCTGTATGTGGTCCAGAGAAGACGGATGGTGGTGGTTCTGGATCCTGTATGTTGTCCAGAGAAGACGGGTGGTGGTGGTTCTGGATCCTGTATGTGGTCCAGAGCAGACGGATGGTGGTGGTTCTGGATCCTGTATGTGGTCCAGAGAAGACGGATGGTGGTGGTTCTGGATCCTGTATCTGGTCCCGAGAAGACGGGTGGTGGTGGTTCTGGATCCTGTATGTGGTCCAGAGCAGACGGATGGTGGTGGTTCTGGATCCTGTATGTGGTCCAGAGAAGACGGATGGTGGTGGTTCTGGATCCTGTATGTGGTCCAGAGAAGACGGATGGTGGTGGTTCTGGATCCTGTATGTGGTCCAGAGAAGATGGATGGTGGTGGTTCTGGATCCTGTATGTGGTCCAGAGAAGATGGATGGTGGTGGTTCTGGATCCTGTATGTGGTCCAGAGAAGATGGATGGTGGTGGTTCTGGATCCTGTATGTGGTCCAGAGAAGATGGATGGTGGTGGTTCTGGATCCTGTATGTGGTCCAGAGAAGATGGATGGTGGTGGTTCTGGATCCTGTATGTGGTCCAGAGAAGACGGATGGTGGTGGTTCTGGATCCTGTATGTGGTCCAGAGAAGATGGATGGTGGTGGTTCTGGATCCTGTATGTGGTCCAGAGAAGACGGATGGTGGTGGTTCTGGATCCTGTATGTGGTCCAGAGAAGACGGATGGTGGTGGTTCTGGATCCTGTATGTGGTCCAGAGAAGACGGATGGTGGTGGTTCTGGATCCTGTATGTGGTCCAGAGAAGATGGATGATGGTGGTTCTGGATCCTGTATGTGGTCCAGAGAAGACGGATGGTGGTTCTGGATCCAGTATGTGGTCCAGAGAAGATGGATGGTGGTGGTTCTGGATCCAGTTTGTGGTCCAGAGAAGATGGATGATGGTGGTTCTGGATCCTGTATGTGGTCCAGAGAAGACGGATGGTGGTGGTTCTGGATCCTGTATGTGGTCCAGAGAAGACGGATGGTGGTGGTTCTGGATCCTGTATGTGGTCCAGAGAAGACGGATGGTGGTGGTTCTGGATCCTGTATGTGGTCCAGAGAAGACGGATGGTGGTTCTGGATCCTGTATGTGGTCCAGAGAAGACGGATGGTGGTTCTGGATCCAGTATGTGGTCCAGAGAAGATGGATGGTGGTGGTTCTGGATCCTGTATGTGGTCCAGAGAAGACGGATGGTGGTGGTTCTGGATCCTGTATGTGGTCCAGAGAAGACGGATGGTGGTGGTTCTGGATCCTGTATGTGGTCCAGAGAAGACGGATGGTGGTTCTGGATCCTGTATGTGGTCCAGAGAAGACGGATGGTGGTTCTGGATCCAGTATGTGGTCCAGAGAAGATGGATGGTGGTGGTTCTGGATCCAGTATGTGGTCCAGAGAAGATGGATGGTGGTTAGGGCTGGACAATTAATCGAAATTTAATCGTGATTTCAATTTTGCCTTTTCACAATCATAAAAACACTGTAATCAAAGAAAAATGATTAATCCTGAAGTGAGCAGACTGGTGGAGTTATAGGAAGCAAACTGCAGGGAGTATAGAACAGGAACGCATGTAGACTGGGTATTCATTTTTATTAATATTATCATCTTAAATAATATTCTTATTTTACTCCTTTACTTGTTTCTAATTTATTTCCGGTTTAATTTTTTCAAAGTTATATTTGAAGTTGAGTTTTGGTGGTTCAATAAACACTTTTTTAAAATCAATGAATAATCGTGTAAATTAATCGTGATTTCGATATCAGTCAAAATAATCGTGATTATAATTTTTTCCATAATCGTCCAGCCCTAATGGTGGTGGTTCTGGATCCTGTATGTGGTCCAGAGAAGACGGATGGTGGTGGTTCTGGATCCTGTATGTGGTCCAGAGAAGATGGATGGTGGTGGTTCTGGATCCAGTATGTGGTCCAGAGAAGATGGATGATGGTGGTTCTGGATCCTGTATGTGGTCCAGAGAAGACGGATGGTGGTGGTTCTGGATCCTGTATGTGGTCCAGAGAAGACGGATGGTGGTGGTTCTGGATCCTGTGTGTGGTCCAGAGAAGACGGATGGTCGTGGTTCTGGATCCTGTATGTGGTCCAGAGAAGACGGATGGTGGTGGTTCTGGATCCTGTATGTGGTCCAGAGAAGACGGATGGTGGTGGTTCTGGATCCTGTATGTGGTCCAGAGAAGACGGATGGTGGTGGTTCTGGATCCTGTATGTGGTCCAGAGAAGATGGATGGTGGTGGTTCTGGATCCTGTATGTGGTCCAGAGAAGATGGATGGTGGTGGTTCTGGATCCTGTATGTGGTCCAGAGAAGACGGATGGTGGTGGTTCTGGATCCTGTATGTGGTCCAGAGAAGACGGATGGTGGTGGTTCTGGATCCTGTATGTGGTCCAGAGAAGACGGATGGTGGTGGTTCTGGATCCTGTATGTGGTCCAGAGAAGACGGATGGTGGTGGTTCTGGATCCTGTATGTGGTCCAGAGAAGACGGATGGTGGTGGTTCTGGATCCTGTATGTGGTCCAGAGAAGACGGATGGTGGTTCTGGATCCTGTATGTGGTCCAGAGAAGACGGATGGTGGTGGTTCTGGATCCTGTATGTGGTCCAGAGAAGACGGGTGGTGGTGGTCTGGATCCTGTATGTGGTCCAGAGAAGACGGATGGTGGTGGTTCTGGATCCTGTATGTGGTCCAGAGAAGACGGATGGTGGTGGTTCTGGATCCTGTATGTGGTCCAGAGAAGACGGATGGTGGTGGTTCTGGATCCTGTATGTGGTCCAGAGAAGACGGATGATGGTGGTTCTGGATCCTGTATGTGGTCCAGAGAAGACGGATGGTGGTGGTTCTGGATCCTGTATGTGGTCCAGAGAAGACGGATGGTGGTTCTGGATCCTGTATGTGGTCCAGAGAAGACGGATGGTGGTTCTGGATCCTGTATGTGGTCCAGAGAAGACGGATGGTGGTTCTGGATCCTGTATGTGGTCCAGAGAAGACGGATGGTGGTTCTGGATCCTGGTCTTATGTGGCTTCTTCTCTGCATGATGGAGCTTTAACCTGCATTTGTGGATTTCAGGGTGAACTGTGCTCACAGAGGTTTCTGGAATCTTCCTGAGTCCATCAGTGGTTTAGAGAATCATGTCTGCTTTTAATGCAGAAGATCACCAGCATCCAGCTTTGTCCCATGCACACAGAGATTCCTCCTGATTCTCTCCATCTTCTGATGATGTTCTACACTGTAGATGGAGGATCTTCAAATCTGAGGAACATTTTTCTGAACTTGTTCCACAACTTTTAGAGCCAGTTTGTCTCAGTTTGCTGAACCTCTGTCCATCTTTCCATCTGAGAGACTCTGAAATGTTCCTTTATGCTCAGCCATGTTACTGGTTTGTTCCCAGTTAAACCTGTCGTGTTACTGGTATGTTTCCAGTCAACTTGATCAGATATTAAAATCTCCTCCCATTACTATGTTCCAGCTGTTTACAGACGTGTTGCTGCATCAGATTCACAATCGGCTCATATTTTCCATGACAGGATGAAATGTCTGTTCCAGAAATTCTCCAGGCCCCCTGGTTCTGAACCTGGTTCTGAACCTGGTTCTGAACCTGGTTCTGTAATCATTTATTTACATACAGTTTTCATGACATTGATGATCAGGTTGTACTGCAGCAGTGGTTTCACACTTTCAGTTTCTACTGCTCTACTAAACTAACCCAGTGAAACCAGTTCAGCCAGTCTTTCTCCCTGACCCACTCCCGTTCATCTTTCACTGCTGATGACGTAGCATGAGGCACACAACCACAAGCAATTACCATTTACCAGTTCAGAGGAGACGACGTGAAGGTAACCTGAGGTGACTGATGGAGCCGAGGAGTAACCGCTGTTTGTTAGTAGCGGAGCAGAGGGGAGCTGGGCACCGTGTGACAGCGATAATGTGGCGTCATCGATCAGCCGTGATCAATAACTGCTGAAACTCGGTGTGAAGCTGAAGCTCAGCTGTGAACTGGGTCTCCCTCCACAGACTGGGCTGGTTCTAGGATTTCCTTCAGGAAGGAGATGATGGAGAAACAGGCTGATTGGTAATATTGATCGTAAACAACCAGTCAGTCACAAGCCGGTGAATTTGATAACTAATCCATTTTTACTATATTAGATTTGTAAAGATGCACTGGAACAGTTGTGTCATTCTGGAAGTCGGCACACCCACTGACCGACTTCCTCTCTACCCTGTAAACAGATTTGTTTGCAGCCAGTTGGCAGAGTGAAGTCCCCTTCCTGGTTGCTCTGGTAGAGTACGGCTCCTACACTGAAAAAATTAGTGGTCTTAAAATGAGTTAAAACACTGAAATTAAGATAATTCAGACTAGAATCAAGCAAAATAATCTGCCAGTGGGGCAAGATAATTACACTTGGTAGGTTTTCTTGAAATAAGAAAAATATGGAGACTAAACAATGAGAAATATCTTATAAACAAGTTGTAAAACAGTAATTTCAAGTTCCTTATTTAGTGAAAAACCCCTCAAACTAGTCTGGTAAGGCTTTTTTCAGTGTTATTTCTTAATTTAAAAGAAAAAATGGTAAAATAAGACGATTATTCTTTTCTAAATTGAGAATTGCAAATTAAACAAAGACAGTACCTCATACTGAAGAGACAGCTCCACATAAAACTACGGTGGCCCACAGGTGCAAACGCGCTTCATAAATGAAAACAACTGCATCAAGAAAAAGCAACATAGATAAAAACAACTGCAACGAGAAAATGCAGCAAAAACTAAAACTGCAATGACAAAAAGGCAGCAGAAACTAAAACAACTGATATGAGAAAATGCAGCAGACATTAAGATAACTGCAACAAGAAAATGCAGCAAAAAAAAAAAACTGCAACAAGACAATGCTGCAAAACAAAAACTGCAATGAGAAAATGCAGAAAAAAATGCAACAAGAAAATGCTTCAAGAACAAAAACTGCAATGACAAAAAGGCAGCAGGAAACTAAAACAACTGATATGAGAAAATGCAGCAGAAATTAAAATGCAGCAAAAGTAACACCTGCAAGAAGACAGTGCAACAAAAACTGCAATGAGAAAATGCAGCAAACAAACACACACAACAAGAAAATGCTTCAAGAACAAAAACTGCAATGAGAAAATGCAGGAAAATTTAAAATGACTGCAACAAGAAAATGCAGCAAAGAAACATACGCAACAAGAAAATGCAGCAGAAATTAAAATAACTGCAACTAGACAATGCAGCAAAAACAAAAACGACTGCAATGAGAAAATGCAGCAAAAACAAAAACGACTGCAATGAGAAAATGCAGCAAAAATAAAAACTGCAACAAGAAAATGCTGCAAGAACAAAAACTGCAATGACAAAATGCAGCAAAAAAAAAAAAAAAACGCAACAAGAAAATGTTTCAAGAACAAAAACTGCAATGACAAAAAGGCAACAGGAAACTAAAACAACTGATATGAGAAAATGCAGACAAAATAACAGCTGCATCAAGAAAATGCAGCAAAAACTAAAACTGCAATGAGAAAATGCAGCATAAATTAAAATAACTGCAACAAGAAAATGCAGCCAAAACAAAAATGACCGAGAAAATGCAGCAAAAACTAAAACGACTGCAATGAGAAAATGCAGCAAAAATAAAGACTACTGCAACAAGAAAATCCTGCAAGAACAAAAACTGCAATGAGATAATGCAGGAAAATCGAAAACAACTGCAACAAGAAAATGCAGCAGAAATTAAAACAACTGCAACAAGAAAATGCAGCAAAAGTAACACCTGCAAGAAGAAAATTCTGCAAGAACAAAAACTGCAATGAGAAGGGAAAACAAACAACGCAACAAGAAAATGCAGCAAAAACGAAAACAACTGCAACAAGAAAGACACAAAAACAAAAAAATGACTGCAACAAGAAATTGAAGCATAAATGAAAACAACTGCATTGTGAAAATGCTTTAGGGGCAGTTATCTTTTTTGTTGTTTTAGTTTTTGCTGCATTTTCTTCTTGCAGTTGTTTTTGTATATGAAGCAAATCTACCCCTGTGGGCCCCCACATGAAACTGCCCATCCTCCAAACACCCTTGTGCCTAAACAGAGCTGGTGAAGGCTTTTTACCATGGGACAGATTGATTAGGATAACATGGGAGTTGAACCCCTAACCTCCTGGTTATTGGACAATCGGCCCCACCACCTGAGCTGCTGCTAAGACCTCAGCATGTGCACCTCTGTGCTATGAGATCTTGAATTTCAGGTTAAATTATCTTGTTTTAAGATCTTTTCTTTCAAATTAAGAAGCAACAACACTGAAAATACGCATTAACAGACTAGTTTTGAGTGTATTTCACTTAAACTTGACATGAATGTTTCAGTTTGTTTTAAGCTCATTTCCACTTGTTGTAAAGTCAAGATACTTTTTCTTATTACAAGAAATCTGTGCATGTGAACGGACTGGGAGGTCTTAAAAACAAATTTTCAGTGAGATAATATAACTTAAAGGGACTTGAGGCAGGAATTTGAAAAAAACCAAACATGAATGTCCCTTTTTTTCATACTAATGGGTGATGAAGCGCTAAATACCAAAAATAACATTTCCACCCACGTTTCTCTCCGTTGCCTTGAACAGGCTGTGTGCTGCATAAAGCTGCAATTCGGTGTCCGAATTTCCCGCGCTGCCCTGCGGACATGACGTCAAATGACGCTACATCCGCAGTTTTGATGCAGGAAAAAGACGGTCACGTTAAATAAAAACACCGTAAGCGATAGTTATGGATTATTCTGCCGTCAGAATACGATCTAGATCAACTGAAAGACACTAAAAATTGTATCTACGAAGAAAAAGCTTAGTAAACAACATTATAGTTTTCCAGCTCTGCCATGCGGACGTGACATCACATGACGCTACATCCGCTGTTTTGATATAGGACGAAGCCGGTCGCGGTAAATTCAAACACTGTAAGCGATTGTTATGGATTATTCAGTCAGTCATGGACCTGAACACAGCCTCATCTCCCCCCTTTCCCTTCTCCACATCAGGACATCCTGAGACCTCTTTTGCCTCCACCTCCAGCCTGACTGTCTCCTGTGACCAGGTCAAGAAACAGCTAGAGAAACTGAACCGGAACAAGGCTGCAGGTCCAGATGGTGTCAGTCCCAGAGTTCTCAAGACCTGCTCAGAACAACTATGTCCGGTTCTCCAGCACCTTTTTAACACCAGCCTGAGACAGAACAGAGTTCCTGTGCTGTGGAAAACATCCTGTCTTGTTCCTGTCCCTAAAAAACCTCAACCAGCTAAACCACATGACTGCAGACCAGAACCAGGACCAGAATCAAATGACTACAGACCAGTTGCTCTGACATCTCACATCATGAAAGTCCTGGAGAGACTCTTACTGGCTCACCTCAACAAGCAAGTGAACACCTTTCAGGACCCATTACAGTTCGCATATCGTAATGGGCTTGGGGTTGAAGACGCCATCATCTTCTTGCTTCAGAGAGCCCACTCTCATCTGGACCAGTCAGGCAGCACTTTGAGGGTCATGTTCTTTGATTTTTCAAGTGCATTTAATACTATTCAGCCTGCTTTGCTATGTCAGAAGCTCCATAACTTCCAGGTGGATCCTCCACAACCACCTGGATTTACGACTACCTCACAAACAGACCACAGTTTGTGAGACTGAAAGGTTGTGTGTCTGAGATGGTGGTCAGCAGCACTGGAGCACCACAAGGAACTGTACTCTCACCATTCCTCTTTACACTGTACACCTCAGACTTCCAGTACAACTCTGAGTCCTGTCATCTGCAGAAATACTCTGATGACTCTGCAGTTGTGGGGTGTATCAGTGATGGACAAGAAGCCGAGTACAGGGAACTGGTCAGTCAGTTTGTGAAATGGTGCAGTAACAATCAGCTCATCTTAAATACCAGCAAGACTAAAGAGATGATTGTTGACTTCAGGAGGAGCAAGAATAAGCAGCATAGTCCTGTCTACATCCTGGAAGAGGAGGTGGAGGTGGTGGAGAACTACAAATACCTGGAGTTCAGCTGGACAACAGACTCGATTGGAAATGCAACTGTGACTACATCTACAAGAAAGGTCAGAGCAGACTCTACTTCTTAAGGAAGCTGAGATCATTCAACGTCTGCACCAAGATGTTGCAGATCTTCTACAAGTCTGTTGTGGAAAGTGCAATTAGCTTTGCAGCATCTGCTGGGGAAGCAGCATCAGAATCAGAGACTTGAAGAAACTAAACAAGCTGATCAAGGAAGCTGGTTCTGTGCTGGGGAGAACTCTGGAGCCGCTGGAGCTGATTGTTCAAAAAAGAATGCTTCACAAGCTGATGAAGATGATGGAGGACACTTCCCATCCTCTCCACAAAACGGTGAAGAATCAACAGAGTGCGTTCAGTGGGAGGCTGCGTCAGGTTCACTGTAGGACGGAGAGATACAGAAATTCATTCCTGCCAGCAACATCACCCTGAAGAACAAGACTAACTGACTTTTTGTTTATTTAAAAAAAAAAAAAAAAAAAAAGTGAGCTTTTACAATATTGAATTTCCCTTCGGGGATGAATAAAGTATTTTTCATTTCATTTCATTCATTCATTTCATTTCATTCATTCTGCCGTTAGCAAACGATCCAGATCAACTGAAAGACACTAAAAAGTATAACTACGGAGAAAAAGGTGAGTAAACAACATTATAGCTTCAGTCCGTGACGGCTTGGCTCGTGGCTGCAGGTACCTGAAGCGCCAGTCGCGCCAGTCGCGCCAGTCGCGAGTTTTGTTTCTTAATCTTGCCTCAAGTCCCTTTAAGAAGCATATTAAATAACAAATTTTACAATTCATTAAGAAATAAAAGACATTGTCTCAAAACATGAGTAATAATCGGACACATTCGTCTCTTCTCAAGTTGTTACTCTCAAATCAAGATGGTTAAGCCAGTTTTTGCAGTGTAAACACAGAATCAAACAGTTAAACAATCACCCAGAGAAATGCATGGAAAGTCTTCAAATTTCCAGTGAATCCAGTAAAATACAGACTGAGATCCCATTAATCCCAGAAACAGCGAAGCATCTGAAGCTTTGTAAAACTCTGATCCTGTAAGACTTGTGGAGGAAATGATGAGATGACCATCCTGCCAGCTGATGTTCCTCAGCGAGAACCTGGAGACGTTCCGTCCGTCTGTCTGTCCGTCTGTTTTCAGTACCACTAAAGCACTGATAGGGATGCCCAGCTTTACGTGGCTCACCCCCCCCGATATTTAACCAATATTTCCCGATCAGGGCCCAGTTGTTCAAAACTTGGTTATTTGTTAAATAACTAGCCGTTAAATACATTTACCCGACCGTTAACTTTAACAGTCCGGTTCTCTTGTTGTTCAAAACTCAGTTAACTTTAACCGTGTGTTATCTTGGCGTTTAAGTTAACACACCTAAGGACCGCTGCTGAAGGTTTAACGGTGTGGTTTTCTCTCATTTTGCCGTTTGCTGCTAACGCTGCGTTCATGATGCCGGTTCAGAGAAGGAAGGACGGCGGTTATTGTGGCCTTGATTTTGACATCGGGGATTATTCTAACAAAGAGCTGCGCACCACTTCGGGAAAGAATGCATTCAGGTCCATGTGATCCTTTGCGAGTCGATTTGGAGCGTGCAACGAACTGTGGACACGGACTGACTATTTAGAATGATTGATATGTTGCTTTATGATCTGAATGACATTTCCTTCATCAGCAGAGAAATTTCTGCCTCTCATTTTCCCTCGAAGTGAAAGGGATCGTTTGCTTATCAATACTTTCTGTGTCCTGTGTTCTGTTACTGGGGGTTTGTGCTGCACTGTGAGGCCGGATGAGCTGGGGGGCAGGAGTGTGAAGAGAATGGGGAAGGACAGAGAGACTGGGGGATGAGGAAGAGTGTGTTGTGGCTAACAGCAGCTCTGCTCACGTTGGGAAGATAAAGTGCGAGTCGGCCCCCCGTGTCTTCCTCACAGCAATAAGGAGACACAGACGTACAATATTACTTTTTGCAGTACTCAGCTAAACAAAATGGGGAATTATGGGATACATTGGTGCTAACCAGTGACGCTAACCACATGGTTAACTTTGACGGTGCCGTTAGCTGATGGCATGACTAATCATGCTTTGAACAACGCATATTTAACAAGTGTATCTATCTGCGGCTTGCAACCCAGTGCGCCCACTATAGGACCGTGTCCTATAGTGGGCGTGTCCTACAGTGGGCGTGTCCTATAGTGGGCGTGTCACATTGTGGGTGGGTCTGGTTAGGTTTAGGGGAAGGGTCAGGGGTAGGGCTAGATTTTACCGTGCTCTCATTGGCCTGGTGGGCGTGTCGTCGAGTAACGTCACACTATGACACGCCCACTCTATGACACGCCCACTCTATGGCACGCCCACTCTATGACACGCCCACACTACGACACGCCCACTCTATGACACGCCCCTGTCTTGCGAGCCGCAGATAGACCCTTCTCATATTTAACGGTCGGTTAGCTGTTAACGGCAGGTTAGGGATTTAACGAACCGTTAGGGGTTAACCAGCGGTTAAAATAACCGAGAATTGAACAACCGGGCCCTGCTGGCCGCTGTTTCTAAAGCAAAGAAACCCCAACTTTTTGTTCTTCTTCAAAAACTTCTTTTTTCCAGACTTTCAAACTTCTAAAGACAGTTTCTTTTAGGATGTTCTGTGTGAACAGAGTTTATACTCGGTTATTTGTGTAAATAACCAAATATCCCCTGTTTTTGAGTTTGTTTGTTTTTTTAAGGGGGAAGAAAATCCAGGTGGTTCTAGGTAAGGATGCATGATATAATTGGCCCCCTATCGGTATCGGCCTATATCGGCCTTAAAACTGGATATCGGACATCGGCCAACCCACCAATATTTAAACGATATTTAAACAATCAGCACGCTGTTTCTGAAGTCTAAAAAAAACACTTCTTATTCAAACACCTCTTTTTTACAGACTTTAAAACTTCTAAAGACTCGGGGTAGGTAAAAATATCGATACACTGAAATATCGCGATATTTTCATATGCTGATATAATGACATTTAAAAACGCAGTATTGATCTATTTTTCTAGCTAATTCTTGCGATATTTCATCGTTCTGTTACAAAATTTCACGAGAATTCACAAAAATTTTGCGATATTTTCATATGCTGATATCATTGACATTTAAAAAAGCAGTATCGATCTATTTTACTAACAATCTCGTGAGAATTCACGAAATATTGTGAGAGTTTGTAACAGAATGATGAAATCGCGCAAGAATTTGTAAGTAAAATAGATTGATATTGTATTTTTAAATATCAATTTGATATTGGCATATGAAAATATCGCAATATTTCAGTGTATTGATATTTTTTCCCACCCCTATTTTTCAAAGTGTCGGAAATGGATAGCAAAACTGCTGTTTGCAATGACTGCTTATTTTTTTCCAGCTTTAACATCGGTTAAATGTCACATGAGCTTTAAAATATTGCCATATCGGATATCGTCCAAAATTTCAATATCGTGCATCCCTAGTTCTAGGACATAATGCACATATCCTGTTAGTTTTGTTTGAACAACTGTCATCAAGTTTGAGTTGTTGTTTACACAATTTCTGAAAGTTATTCTGAAGTTAAAATTAATTTTAGTGGCTTCTCACTTGTGCAATTTGTTGGGTGACATTTACAAAAATGTTAGATTTGGAATGTTGTAGCTTTGCACCAAAGCTTAAAGTTTAGTTTTTTTTTTTTTTTTTATTTATTTATTTTCTAAAAATAAAAATAAGTATATTTTATTTTTCAGATAAAGAGAAATTGAAGAACAGCTGGACAGTTTATTTTGGATACATTTATGTTTTTCTATGCCTTATTTAATATTCAGATTTTATTTATTTTATTCATTTAATGTTTATTCATTGCAAAACAACTGTAAGGTATTACAGCCGAAATTTTTTCAATTTCAACATTTTGCGTATTTTATCAATAAACTGTTTTTAACAGAGAAAGAAATGTTAAATAAATGCAATGTTTAACTTAAGAAATAATCGTTTGAATAATCGTGATTTCAGTATTAACCAAAATAATCTTGATAATGACTTCTTCCATAACTGAGCAGCCCAACAGGGTAGCATGATGACTGGAGCAGACTGGGATCTATCAGCTGACCCCAGCAGACTCCCAGTATGAGAACTGAGTGAAAAATCTCCTCATCTAGGTTATCAGGCTTACTGTGTGTTCAGACCAAGAGCGACTAAAGCTGTAAAATAGCTTTTGTCGCTCATACAAATAGCTGCTACAAAACAATCTGTTCGCTTTTGTCGCTCAAGTCGCTTATGACATCACGTTCCATTTTGCATATCCTTTTAAAAGGACCGTATGCTTTTTACCATTAGCAGAGCTTTTGCAGTGATGCTTTTCATGATTGCTGCCTTGTGCTTTGGCAAGTTGTAGCTTGTGATTAACCAGAAATCCGTCTCCTACTGAAAAACAACGGTCTGGACATAACTGATTAAATTACACCCCAAAACAAAATAATGTTGTAGCTTAGTTAAGTACATCATCTTCACTGATCTGCATCTGCAGATCTTCACTCATTCATCTCTCACTCTCAAACTAAATGTCAAGACGAGGGACAAAAGGGAAATACGTATTTTTATCCCTGTCAATTATTATTATTATAACATAGTACTTTCCATATTTATAAATGATATCGTCCCATTCACATAGCATGCTAGGCGCTCGATTAGCAGGCAAGTTTCGCGTTTGGGGCTCAGACACTATTACAAACCTGCAAAAAGTTGGGCCTCTGTTGCTTATTGCAACCGTAGGAGACGCGGTGTGACTTGCAACACTCAGGCCGCTTGTGAGCACCCGTAAAGCGGACACGTTTCTGCGCCAGAGCCGGTGAAAAAGCAGAGCTCATAACTTTCTTTCTGAACATCCGATCTTGAAAGTTCCAAATGTAGCTGGTAGCTAGTGTCCAAAATAAGAAGGGCAAAAGGGTTGGAAGCAGCTCCGGGTCGTTCCTGGGAAGCAGGAGCGAAAATTCCCCAATCGCAATATCTCGGCGAGAAACGCTTAACGGGGCATTTTCAACACAGGAGCGTGGTAACCGTGCCTTTGTGACTGAATGAGGATGAATTCATGTTTGGGACTCAGACACTATTAGAAACCTGCAAAAAGTTGGGCCTCTGTTGCTTTTTGCAGCCGTAGGAGACGCGGTGTGACTTGCAACATTCCAATTGGTTGTCAGGGTTTTACAGCCGAAACGTGTCATAGCCAATTTGCATAAAGTTAAACTATTTTTAACTTTGTTTAGTCGCTCTAATCGCTCAACTTTTGTAGCTCGTCGCTTCTGTCGCTTTATTCGCTCTTGTCGCTTCTGTCCATTGAAAGTGAATGACTTCCGGCGATTTTACAGCTTTAGTCGCTCTTGGTCTGAACGCACAGTTACAGTAGGTCACACTGGTGTCATTCCGGTTACGGGTTTTACACTGAAGCCTCTGGTGATGTCATCCTCCCACTCAGGTCCGGAGTTGGTGTTTGCAGTCCTGGGAGGATCATGAACCACTTAAAACCGACTGCAGCGGACAACTAGAAGACCGAGAACTGAGTCAACATGGCAGTCTTCAAGCCCGAAAATGTGGAGGACTTCTACGAGATCGAGGAAGTTCTGGGAAGGTACGCGTAGATTCAGTTCCACAGAGGTATTTTTAGACTTTGTTTTCATGGTTACTAGAAGTGAAAGGAAGCGCTGAAAGTAAACGTCACACTGATCCACAACCAGGACCTCAGCAGGTCTCTGATACCTGTGTAAAATGTTCAGTTCCTCGTGCACACATTACAGGCTGATTTAGCCCGAGTGAGTTCGGCTGATGTGAGCAGAGCTTAATAATGACATGAGATGGATGGAAGAAGATGATGATGGTTAAATGATAAGATAATGATATAACAGAATAATATTAAGGTGTGATGATATGTTATATTATAGTGATGTAATGACAATGTTATGACAAAAATATAATACAATATAAGATAATAAGATAATTTGACACTGATATGATAAAAGATATGATAATGATATGATAACAAGGTAATGGGGGAAATGATAAGGTAATAATATAAGAAAATGAAAGAAAAAGATGATAAAAGATAAGGATATTATTATAAAATAATGATATATGATAAAAAAAAAAGAAAAAGTTAGATGTTATGACAAAGATTATATGATCATGGTACTGTATGAGATATGGCTAAGTTAAATAAACAAATAAAAAATTCCGATATTTGTGGGAAATTATGTGGAAAACTCCTAATTTCCCAGCTAATGACATGGCAAATAGGTTCTAAAAATATACATTACTGGTGCTTTTAGTGTAATTATGTTGTGGAATATCAATACAATAATTCCATGAAAAAAACCTGCAAATGTTATTATGTATATACTGGTATTCAAAAATATTAGCTGGTTATTTATTATTTTACATAAAGTTATCGAGAGCCATTGTGGAAGGCCTAGAGAGCTGCAGGTTGCAGAGCCCTGATATCAGATAAAAAGATATGACAATATGATAAGATAATGAGACATGATATGCTAAAATTGTTAGTAATGGTATGAGATGTACATATTTTATCTTTTTATCTGATATTATTATATGACAATGAAATAAGATTATTATAAAATAATGATACATGATAACATGATAATGATATGAGATGTTAAGTCAAAGATTATCTGACAATGATATAAGATATAAAAGGTGATATGACAATATGATAAGTTGATGTATGGCAGTGTTTCTCAAACTGTTTTTGCTGGGCCCCCTTTTCATTGGAAATTATAACGTCAAGCCCCCCCCCCCCCCCCATCCCACCACTGCTGCCACATGCACCCAAACATTTACCATGAGATACATGAAAAAATGCTCTGCATTGGGGGGGATATGCCCATTTTTTGTTACAAGTACAAAAACTATGGGCCTGGCTGGGCCCCCCTGACAGAGCCCTGAGCCCCCCAGTTTGAGAACCACTGATATATGGTAATATACAATGATATGAAAATGTTATGACGAAGATTATATGATAATGGTATAATATAAAAAATGTGATATTACAATATGATGATAAGATAATGATGTATGATAACACAGAATAAGATAATGATTTGAGAATTTTGACAAAGACTGTGTGATAATGATATAAGATAAAAGATAATATGACTATATGATAATAAAATGCTGATATATGACAACATACAATGATAAAATAAAGATATGAGAATGTTATGACGAAGATTAGTCATTTCCTTGGTCCTCTTGGTTAACATGCACGTGTGTGGCTGTGAGACTCGCTGAGATAGTTTCATATCCCTTCTAGACTTTACTGCAGTCGTTAGCTTTACTGATGGAGGACTGTTCCAGCTCAGAAACGACGA
This sequence comes from Atherinomorus stipes, assembly GCA_023101725.1. Classification (NCBI taxonomy): domain Eukaryota; kingdom Metazoa; phylum Chordata; class Actinopteri; order Atheriniformes; family Atherinidae; genus Atherinomorus; species Atherinomorus stipes. Next base: position 120,091 of record JALJCO010001938.1, on the reverse strand, counting down.
GCTCAGGTTCCATCAGTTCATTTCTAGATCCATGAAATGAAAATAAGAAGTTGCAGTGATTTACAATCCATCAGAGTGAAGTTCTGCTGACTGAGTGAGCTGAAATGTGTCCCCCCCCACTGCAGCGGGCATTTCGGTCAGGTGCGACGGGTCCGTGAAAGGACGTCCGGGATTTTGTGGGCTGGGAAGTTCCTGAAGATCCGTAAGAGTGCAGGCAGCCGCCTGGGCCTGGACCGCAGCAGCGTGGAGCGAGAGGTGGAGATCCTCCAGGCGGTCCAGCATCCCAACATCGTCACCCTCAAGGATGTTTTTGAGAGTCGGTCCGAGGTGGTCCTCATCCTGGAGCTGTAAGTCTGAGCCACGTCTCCGGTTCTGCTGCTCATGTTTGCAGGGGGCAGTTCCAATTCCTATCTTAAAGGAATGGTACACCCACAGAATGATGCTCCTTCATCTTCTCCTCATCCTCATGCTGAGCAAGACTCTGGAGCACTTTTTTATCTCTCAGATGCAGCCGGCGATCAGACAGGGGCTCGTTTTCCCCCAACTTTTATATAATGGAGTTCACCAGCAACTGAACCAAAAAGGTCCATTAAAGTCCACAAAAACTTGTCAATATTCCTCCATACTGCTCGTCCAACGTAATCCAGGTGTCCTGAGTGGGTAGCGTCCAGAATTTACTGGAAACCATCATTTAGTAGATTTTATATCCTAAACAGTAGAACATGTAGCTGCTGCAAAGCACCCCTGCAAGTTCATGACACGATGGAAGCTGCTGCGTTCAGAGCCTACTCTGCCGATAATACAAGCGTAGAAGAAGAGCGCCTACTCTGCCAATAATACAAGCGTAGAAGAAGAAATTCGCTGTTTACATTGTGCTAAGAGTGAACGAGCTGCAGACAAACACAAGAGGGGTTGGTTATTGATTTAAAACAAAGAAAGAAAGAAAAAGATAATGCACGATCTCGTCTGCTGCGGCTTCCGGAGTGTCGTGAACTTGCAAGGGCGCACTTTGCAGCAGCTACATGTTCTACTGTTTAGGCTCTAAAAATCTACTAAATGATGGTTTCCAGTAAATTCTGGACGCTACCCACTCAGGACACTTGGATTACATTGGACGAGCAGTATGGAGGAATATTGACAAGTTTTTGTGGACTTTTATGGACCTTTTTGGCTCAGTTGCCAGTGAACTCCATTATATAAAAGTTGGGGGGAAACGAGAACCTGTCCGATCTCCAGCTGCAATTGAGATATTAAAAAAGTGCTCCACAGTCTTGCTCAGCATGAGGGTGAGTAGAAAATAAAATGAACGCACATCATTCTGTGGGTGTACTATCCCTTTAAGGGCTATTTTGTGACTTAGAAATGGGACACCCCTTAAATGCTGATATGTCTTCAAACTGTGGGGGGCATTACGCCAAAGCTGCGTTCAGTCTGTCAATTCAGAAGAAGAAGAAGTAGCAATGACTTTATTTCCATCTATCTGCACTGTAAACCCCGTCTGTTTAATCATCAGCCACAAACGCAGCATCACTGACGGCTCCATCCGCTCCATGTTTCTGAAATTGTTGTGGACCATCTGTCAGTTATTCCTTCTGTCAGAGCTATGAAACAATAGTCTGTATAAATACCACCAGCATGGACATATTCAGCTGTCACCGCATACCACGGCTTACTGAAAGGTAAACAGCAGCTAGAAGGAAAGTTCCGTAGGTATCTGTGGTTCTGTTTCATTCCTGGATGACTGCAGTCAGCTGCCGACACGTCACCTGATTGACTTTGTTGTCGTTAGGACTCGACCTGCGAGGAGACATGTCCACTTTGTTTACCGCCACTGCAGTCATGAAGGAATGAAACAGAACCATCGTTAGATAACTCTGCAGATACCGGAGATGACATCAGCCCGGTCCTCTTACACCGTTATCGGCACAAGCACGTTATACAGGCTGTTATCTGGATAAAACAACCACGTTAGCACCAAGAAAAATGACCCTTTTGTAACTGTAACTAACTTAAACATGGCTTGACCGCACCGGCTGCTATTGACAAAAGATCATAAAATAAAAATGAATGTTATGCAACAATGAGGTAACTAATCCATAACATGGGCCTAAACTAAGATAATACAATGGTTTCCATAATATTTCTATCTCCATTAACAAAGAAAATACTTAAGATTTGTAGCTCGCCGCCTTTGCTGCTGCATTCTGGGTAATCCTCACTCACAAGATGGTGTCGGAGAATCTCAGTATCGAGGATATTCAGCCTCAAACTTGCTTCAGCTTAACGTTCTGAGAATCGGGACGGCACGTGCACTTCACGGGAGTGCACGGGGGGGTTAAGACAGGAACTGGAAGCAGAGAGGAGCAGCTTTAACCCTTTCATGGCTGCTGCAGTCGTCAGCTCTCTGATAGCTGCTTTCTGATTCCTGAGTGAGGATGGTGGAAATTAACTCCCCCATGAACACAGGAGGCTCTGATGTTGGCATCTTCCACTGTTGCCATGACGACGCACACAGTGCAGGTTACTGCAGAGGGAGGTTGTGCAGACTAGGGATGTCACGATAACCGATAAAAAGATAAACCGCAGTATAACTCCTGACAGTGAGTATCACCGTTTCAGATTTTAATTATCGTAAAAGCGTCATTGTCGCGCTTTTACACGCAGCAGCAGCCCCTCAGACAGTTTCAAGGTTTGGCCTCTGAAAACATGGAGGAAGACACCGCATGGAAGCTGTGGAGATTTATTCACCTCTAACAGGACAAAGTCTGACGTCCGGATATTTTTAAGGACGCTGGAGGAAACTTTATTTTTATTGTCTGTTTCTGGTATTATTTTAATATTTCTACCACATTACTTTAACATGGAAGTGTTCTTTAAGGTACATGGAATGGTGACAGTGTCCGTTCTCCACCAGTTCCTCTCAAACCTGCAAGACTGGATCAGGTTTTAACCGGTTTTACACCTCGCTGCATTGGCTCCCCGTGCGCTTCAGGAGCGATTTTTCAGTTCTTTGATTAGTTTTTAAGTGTCTAAGCGGTCTTGGATCTTCTTACTTATCCGATCGGCTTTTATCATATCAACCCTTGAGGACCCTGAGGTCGTCCGGCAGCTGCCTGTTAGTCAGGGATGAGGTCTAAAACCCATGGGGAGGCTGCATTCAGCCATCATGGCCCCCATCCATGGACCGGCCTGCCGGAGGACACCGGAACCGCAGAGACTGCTGATGTTTTTAAAAGAAGACTCAAGACTCACCTTTTTATATCGTCCTTGAACTGATTTCCTTTATTCTTTTATTTCTTTAGTTATATTATTTTTAATCTCTAATGCTTTATTGATTTATTTATTCTGCTTTTATGACGAGGCGATCCTGTCATCTACCTATGTCTTTGTACATTTTATTATTATTTCATTCTTATGTTTTATTGTTAAATACAAAATTCTTATATACAGTTGTCCTCAAAATCATCTGTCAGTGAAATAAGATGAAATTGACAAAAGTAATAATAATGAAAAATTCTTTGAAAATGATGACATTGATTTTGAATTGTGGTTCAACAGAAATATTAAAAACAAACAAACAAAAAATGAAACAAGTAAACGAGCATGATGGGGCTCCCAAACTAAAATGTTGTTGAGCAACACTTTGAGACAATCACTGCAATCAGGTGTTTTCTGTAACGTCCAATCAGACGTCTGCACCTGTTGACAGGTATGTTGATTCACTGTTAATGAGCAAGGAGCTCTAATTTGCCTGGGACAGTTTTTTTTTTTTAATTTTTTTAAATTATTCTTTTTAGCTACAATTCAAAAGCAATATTTTATTTCACTAAATTATTATTTAGGAAATTTTCTATTTATTATTACCTTTAAAAAATATGTTACTATGTTAATTTATCATTTTCTTTCATTGGAAGGTATGAATCATTTTGAGGACTGTATTTTATAATCATTTATAGTTGCTGCGTCGATTGTCTGTTATCTTTTCTTACATTCTTTAAATCTTTTAGTTTTTAGCTCCAGTGTTTCCTCATGGGCATCCTCCACGCTGGGAGGCGTGTCTGGGTGCTGTCTTGGGGATTCCCTGGGTCTGGAGGACTGGGGGTTTTTTTGCTTTTGTTAAGCACTTTGTGTTGCATTCTTTGTACGAGAAGTGCTGTGTAAATAAAGCTTGATTTGAATTTGAGCACCTAATGCAAAGAAAAGTATTCTTGGTTTTTATCTACAATTTCCACAAAGTGCAGTTTCTTATTTCGGCCATAAGACGCATCTTTAATGCACGTTATTATGCAGACTGCTGATGGAGGTGTGGTGGCAGTGCAGGTGACCCTGCAGGGTGGTGCATGCAGGCGTTGGCAGTAACTCTCCTCTGTCTGATGTCTCAGCGTGAGCGGGGGAGAGCTGTTCGACTTCATCGCTGAGAAGGAGAACCTGCTGGAGAGCGAGGCCATCGAGTTCCTGCAGCAGATCCTGGAGGGGCTGAAGTTCATGCACAGCAGCAACATCGCCCACTTTGACCTGAAGGTGAGGTGAGCTGACGGCAGATCCCAGCAGCACGGCTTCTCCCGTAACACCCTGCTGTGTGTTCAGCCAGAAAACATCATGCTGTCAGACAGAGAGTCCCCCCACCCCAACATCAAACTCATCGACTTCGGCCTGGCCTACCGCTTCCGTCCGGGGGAGGAGTACAGGAGCACCAGCGGCACGCCCCAGTACATCGGTGAGAACATATCCTGACATGCATATGCAGCTGGCGTTCAGAAAAGTTTCCTCATCCTACAAACGTTCAGGACAACTCTGACACGTCTGAGTCCTGACATGTCGGAACAGAAACGGGCTTGGAGTTGTGCAGGGTTATTATAGTTCAGGGGTTCTCAATCTTTTTCATGATGGGCCCAAGTTTTCAGTCCAAACTGGTCCATGGTCCATTCATATTTAACACTGTATCAGTGTAATGATCTCATTCTTGGTTTATTTATTTAATAACGAAACCAAATCCACCTGCCTTTAACAGACTGAACCTAGTAAAATGTGGCATAACATGAAAAGCATAAAAATATATTATGAGATGGTCACACACACATTTATATCACGCGTATAATTCATGGAATAAAATCAGACTCCTACAAGAACAAATCTGAATTAGGCTATAAACACAAAATCTACAATATTTTACTACAAAAAGAGGAACAACAGAAAAAACTGAAGGAAACTGGTTTAAAAAAGAGATAAAATGGTGCAATAATAGATCACATTGAAAATAAAATGGCTCAATTTAAATAATCTGTAAAAACCTGTATTTTATATGTTTAGACAGACCATTAATGCACAAATTTTCATTAAACAAATAATTTTCTCTCTTTCTTCCTTAAAAATCCTTTCTTTCCAATGAGTGTTAGACGTTTGCTTTCTAGATGAAGCTGCAGATGCTTCAGGGCATCCGTTAGCATTAATGTTAGCGTTAGCATTAGCTGGTGCTCCATCCAGACTTCTCAGCTCTGCTTTGTTATCTCCACTCACTAATCTGTATTTAATAAACTGGAGTGGATTTTTGCCCCTTTAGGGGCGGTTTGGGACCATTTTTGTCTTCATTATTTAGTTTTAATTCTTCTTTACAACATTTGCTACAGGCTAGCGGCTAGCTGAGTGTCTTCTTCTGCTTGTTTGTTGAACTCTGACATATTAGCGCCACCAGGTGGGGGGAGGCTACATTACAACTCATCCAGTCATAAATAACAGTGTAAATATACGGTCCTTTCGGCCCACATGTGGAAAAGGAAAGGCCCTCTAGGTGGCATTCGAGGCCCGAGCTTGGGCCCCATGGTTAAGAATCACTGTTATAGTTGACTAAAACTAACGAATAAACAAAAGCTAAAATTGAAAAAACATTTTTGTTAAGCAAAATGAAAATAAAAATGACAGCTTTTTTTTTTTTTTTTTTTAAATAACTAACTGAAACTATTGTGTTTTTACAAAACTAAAATTACTGCAAAATCATCCTTAGTTTTAGTCTTTGTTAGTATATTTAATCCATCAGCCTTTTGGGTTGATATGAAATCTATTTCTGTTTAATCTATTTACTTAGCTCTACCGGTTTTACTCTGAGTGAAAATAATTTTGAATGTCACACCAGACAAATACCTGTAATTTACAGGGGGGGGGGACCCTTACAAAAAACTAATAAAAACTAAACTAAAACTAAGCATTTTCCAAAAAATAAAAACTAATAAAAACTAGCAAACCTGAAGTCTTACAAATCTCTCAGGTTTTCCTTCGTATGGGGCCAAAAATGAGTCAAAGCTTCCCGTCATGCTGCCAAGAACATCCATGGCCGTTCCTGGTAGCGTTTCATTGACCAATCGCAAAGTTTTTCGCTTTATTCAAAGCGTGTTCCACACTGACCTCTGCCTCCCAGAGAAAACATGATTACAGCATTAGGTTATGTCAGTAAGTTAATTATTATTTGGCAACGTGTCTCTGTATTATTCTTGTGTTGTCTTTATTGTATCAGAATCCGATAATAATAATAGTGACAAGCTTGTCTCAGGAGCAGCTCATGTCTGAATGTCATCGGTCCATCAGCAACGCAGCGATTTGTAGTTATCAACTAAAGTTTGCAGCGACGACTTGTAACGTTCGGCCTGTAACCAAGTGGGCTTTGCTTATGTGGATGTCATTGTTTTATATTAAATAGATAAAGGTTTTTTTTTTTTTTTTTCAAACAGTCATGCTGTCTTGCTAATTGTGCGTGTGTGCTGTAACTTTTGTTTATGTGGTTTGCTTTGTGTATTTGTTTTCTGTTGCTGTGTTTTGGTCTGTTCTGTTTTATGTCCTACTTTTTGTATCGTTGTATGGTTAGGTTACTTTTATCAAAACAATGATATCCAAATAAACAAACCCCACTTGGTTACAGGCCAAATGTTACAAGTCGTTGTTTCAAACTTTAGTTAATAACTACAAATAGCCGCGTTGCTGATGGTCCGACGACATTCAGACATTAGCTGACAAGGTTGTCGGTATTATTAATATCGGATTCGGATACAATGAAGACAACACAAGAATTATACAGCGATACGTTGTCAAATAATAATGAACTTACTGACATAACCTCTCACTGGGTAATCATGTTTTCTCTTGAGATTTATTGGCGTTCGTTTAGCTACTTCTTTTTTTTTTTTGCTTACTAATGGTATGTTAGCTCTGTGCTGTAAACTTCATCCTAGCTCGTGTAATAATGCTCGTTTTACACGTAACTCATGAATCAAGCGTAAGTTTATTAAGAGTTATTGACGTTCATTTAGCTACTTGTTTAACTCACTAATGGTAGCTCTATGCTGCCTGTCACTACTAGGTTACGCTACTCTGACTACTAGGTTATTATTTTTAAAACTTTTAAGAAAAAAACAGTTAGCGGACATTGCTAACTAGCTAGTGGCTCTATGCTGCCTGTCATAAACTCTGACTACCGGACAACTGTTTATGAAACTTTGAGAAAAAAATAGTTAGCGGACATTGCTAACTAGCTAGTGGCTCTATGCTGCCTGTCATATACTCTGACTACTAAGTTATTATTTTTAAAACTTTTAAGAAAAAAACAGTTAGCGGACATTGCTAACTAGCTAGTGGCTCTATGCTGCCTGTCATATACTCTGACTACTAAGTTATTATTTTTAAAACTTTTAAGAAAAAAACAGTTAGCGGACATTGCTAACTAGCTAGTGGCTCTATGCTGCCTGTCATATACTCTGACTACCGGACAACTGTTTATGAAACTTTGAGAAAAAAATAGTTAGCGGACATTGCTAACTAGCTAGCGGATGTTGCTATGTTTAACCCAGATAGCAACCCGGATGTTGTTGGCAAGCGTAGGGAGGCCCACACGAAAAAGAAGGGGACGTTCCAGTCTCCGAACCGGGAACACCCGTTTGTGTCCGCAGCCGGAGCATATTGGAAGCTAGTGCTACATCAACTTCTCTGCAGTACTTCAGAAAATACTCTGGTTGTTTTTTAATCTAATCATTCTTTAGGTCATTTATACTAATGATTACATCATTTTTACACTTTAAATGAACAATATTCTTGTTTAGGTCTGATTTTGTTGAGATAAGAAGGATAAGTCTTCCCCCAGACTATGTTGCAGTAGTTCATGAAGGGGAACAAAAAACTGTAATATAGGGTTAGATGAGCTAAGGAGTGAAACAAGGGATAAATAATTCTCAGAATATTTAGCATCTTTGAGGATCTTGAGCAGACCAGATCGATATGTTGAGATCAAGTTAGCCCCTCATCTATCATGATTCCCAGGAATTTGGTTAAAGCCACTTAAGTGACCACAGCTCCATCAATTTCAATGTGGGCGTATTCTTTGGGGTAAAAATTGTTAACATTATGAAAGATCATGAAACTACTTTTTTTTTTTTTAACATTGCCAAACAGTGCCAAAATCCTCATGTGTTGCTATAAGGTTGGTGTCATCTGCAAAAACAATGGGAAGAAAATGTTCGCAGGTGATGGTTAAATCATTAATATAAATTAAAAACAATAAAGGACCCAAAATAGAACCCTGAGGAACACCAAATGAAGTTGTCAATGTTTTGGAAGAGAAACCATTAAGATATACAAACTGTTCTCTATTCATAAGGTAATTACAGAGCCAGACTAGGGGAGTACCCTCCACTCCACACCTGTTTAGCTTAGAGATCAGGATGTCATGGGAAACTTAATCAAAAGCTTTACTTAAGTCTGAAAAAGCTCCAATGGCAATTTTTTATTTTTCATCATCGAGGGAATTTGATATATGATATATGATACTGCTGTATGTAAATACTTACATACACGTTACATGGATTTATTTTCACTTTGGCAAAAAGAAAACGCAGATTCCACCGTGGAAGTACTGGGAAACAGCCAACAGTCGCAATAAATAAATAAATAAATAAATAAATAAATAAATAATTCTAACTAAAGTTCTGATCAATCCAGCTTCATAAACGTTTAATGCTACTGTGAAAAGGAAAGGAAACTAAAACCATGTCACAGAGGTGCCATGGCAGTTTAAAACACTAATTTACACCGTAGTTGAAAAATATCCAAAGGGAGATCACCAGAAACCTGTTGTGATTTATAATGAAGCCGGGGTGTCTGCAAAAAACACATTCCTCTGCAGTGTGACATCACATTCCCAAGCTCTGATGTCTGCATCACACCTGAGCACCGGAGATGCTTTTATTTACAAAAAAACAAAACAAAAAAAAAAATACGCATCTCACTTTTCCCTATCAAGTACTCGCATAGGTACTCAGTATCGTTAAGTACTCAAATGTCAGTGTTTGTACTTGGTTGGCAAAAAAGTGTATCAGGACGTCCCTAATTATTGTTATAGCTCCAGCGGTCCTCATGACTCATGGTGAACCTGCGTCAGCTGCGTAGTAGCTGTAGTCCCAGTAGCATCTATGAGCCAGCTGCTCGGCATAATGTGCACCACAAACATCTTTATATTTTTATGTTTAAGAAGCACCAGTCTGTCCTGCAGTCATCTGTGGACGTGGACTGATCCTTTTCCACGGATCTTCAGGACAGCCTCCAGCTGTGGCTCAAACACTCGTGAGCCTGATCAAGGCTGCTCCGTTTTCCTACGATGCTCCTCCTTGTTCGTAACCAGACCCAGAGGCAGCTTCTTCTTTGATTCTCCAGACACTGAAGGGTTCATCCAGGATCGTGGTCCTCGTGGGACTGGGCTGAGCAGGTCTGTGCGAGAGGTCAGCTGGCTGCCATGCGTTGGTGCCCGGGAGCAGTTATGGGGGGTTAAGGCACGTGCTCATGGGCCCACAGTGGTTCACCTCCCTGTTGGAACCCCAGGAACACGAGCCTGGGTTCTCCACACCCACCTCTGTGACCAGCAGACTGCCATGCCCACTTTTCATGAGCCAATCACAGTTCAAACATCAGTTATTCAAGCATGACAGGACGTTTGAGGACGCTGAGACTCCAGACAACTGCATGACCCGAGCGAGACAGACTAGCTTGAAACTGCTTCAAAGCCCTGATCCGATCACGTGACTGATGGCATTTGAGGCTACATACGACACCAAAAATTACGTAACTGATCCAAAACCCTGGCTCCACGTTCACTGTCATCAGGAGACGAGGAAAGACATTACCCCTGTAAGGAAACACTTGAACCTGGTCAAATCTAGTCCTGCATCATTTTCAGATCCTGGTCTCTTTGTGAAAATTAGCAAGTAGCAGATGTACAAAATCCAGGTTTGACCCACTGAGCTGCAGAAGCACTGAAATACCTGCTACGTTGCTTGACAGCGTACATGTGGTATCTAAATCATGTTTGTAAATCTAATGAGTAACAGGACAGCACAAAATGCCTGCCACACATGAGTTTTCTGCTGTCATTGAAGGCCGTTCGCTCAGCATGTCGTCGCCGTGTCGCCTGATTTTTGGTGAGTTTTCTGCCTCACGAGGCCTTGAGGTGAAAATTAAACATGTTTGAAATGTTTTGCCTCGCAAGGCAAGAAACTTACCGTGTGTGCTCAACTTGAACTCTGCTGAGGGCAGAAGATTTAGCAACCAATCAAAACGCGTCCACAGATCACATGATCACCAGATTTCAACATGGCAGCCCTCTGCCATTCTTTTTTTCTTTTTAGGAAGTAAATTGTATGTGACATACTGTACTACAGTATAATACCACTTGGTGGCAGTAATGCACCTTTGAGTTCACCAACCGCCATTAAACTGGAAAGAAGAAGCAGTCATGTAAGAAAAATGAATGAAACTGAGACAGAGACGATATCTGGATGGATGTTTTTGAAGTCCGATGAAACATCATATCAGCAGGTTTAGTCTGGCCGTATTTCCACCAAGTTATCCTTTTTCATTTATCTTTTGAATTTTATTTAAAATTCGGGGAGTGGGTAGCCTGGTGGTAGCGTCGTGAACTTTGGCGCGGAGGACCCGGGTTCGAGCCCCCGACACGACCCCTAGGTGAACCACTGTGGACCCCTGAGCAAGGTCCTTAACCCCCCAACTGCTCCCCAGGCGCTTTAAGTAGCAGCCCCCTGCTCTCTGGTACTGATGAACAGAGATGGTGAAATGCAGAGCCCTAATTTCCCCTCGGGGATCTTAACAGTACAACAACAACAAAAAAAAGAAAAATATAACGTACCACGTAATTTCCATCATTGCTGGACGGCAACTATGAGACATTATGAGGAAAAACATCCAGGGAATCATATTGTAGCATTTTTAAAGAATCTATTTAGATATGATGGTGGAAAAAAAGTATTATGTCAATTACTAAAGTTCAACTCAGTATTATAACCAGCTTTGTTGGCAGTGACAGAGGTCAGAGGTTTCCTGTCGGTCTCCACCAGGTCTGCAGACTGTGGCTGGTATCTGGTCCAGTCCTCCATCCAGATCTCCTCTAGACCGGTCGTGTTGTGTTGCAGGGGAACATGGACGTTCACACCTCCCTCCACAGAGTTTCTACGGGGTGGAGGTCTGGAGACCAGCTCGGCCACTCCAGGACCTTGAAATGCTTTTTACAGAGCCGCTCCTTCGTTGCACAAGCGGTGTGTTTGGGATCATCGTCCTGCTGGAAGACCCACGTTCCATCTTCAATGTCTCACAGATGAAAGGTTTAAAATCTCATCAGACACGGCTCTGTTCCAAAAACAGCCCCGCATCATGATGCTTCGCCCCCATGCTTCACCATAGGTCTGGTGTTGCTGATACAACTCAGCATTCTTCTTCCTCCAAACACGACGAGTTTTTACCAAAAAGTTCTGTTCTGGTTTCATCTGACCACACGATGTTCTCCCAGTCCTCCTCTGGATCATCCATCTGCTGTCTGGCAGACTTCAGACGGGCCTGGAGGCCTGTCCGACTTCAGCAGGGGGGCCCGCCCGGCCCTGCAGGATGAGTCCATCTCGGCGTGGTGTGTTACTGATGGTAGCTTTGTTACTCTGGTCCCAGGTTTCTGCAGGTCTTCATCACTTCCCTCCATGTAGCACTGGGATCTTTGCTCGTTGTTCTCATGATTATCCCACTGGGATGAGAACAATAGTACTCGTTCGTTTGTTCGTTCAACTTTAAGTATTGGTGAAACCAAGGAGTTTTGCTGCAGATAATGTCTTATAGAGAGGCTGCCCCGTCTCTCCCATTATATGGATGCACGCCGAAGGGCAACTCAGCGTAATATCTTCCAAAGGAGTGAAAGTGATTCAGAAATTTTACTGGTGAGTAAATGCACATACAAACTCCTAGAAATAAGATCCAGGTTAAAAAAAGAGAAAGTTATCCTTTAATACTGGTAACAAGTGGAGCTTCTTAAAAAAGAACTTACAGGTCTGCGAGAGCCAGAAATCTGGCTTGTTTGTTCCCCAAATACTTCTTTTCCAACATAATTTGCAAATAAATTCTTTAAAAATCCTACAATGTGATTTCCTGGATTTTTTTTCTCATTCTCTCTCTTATAGTTTAAGTGTAGCGGTGATGGAAGTCCCAGACCTCTCATTTCTTGTCCTGCTGTACCTGATAATCATCAGACAGACAAGACAGGTGTAAGACTGATGAGAAGATCAAACTGACTGAAGAATTGAAGCTGCAATGACTCCAACTGACCACCAGATGTCACTGGCGGACAATTTTTTATCAGGCTTCGGTTCTCTTTTCCAATGCAGTCAAGCAAAAGGCTCAAAAGGTTTCCAAGACTTCATCAGCCCATCTCTATGCTGCAGTCGTCGTCCCCCTCAACAATGACATGGGCAAATTTTAAAAAACATTAAAAAGAACAAATTTAATGGATACTGCAAACATTACACATGTAAATACAGTAACAGTGCAATAATAGAATGACAAGTCAGAGTTAGCAGGCTGTTCAAATTTTAAAAATAACAAAATTACCTTTGGATTGTTCTAATTTTGCCTAATTACGGTATGACTTAAATCTTAAAATCCTGCACTGCTGAACAGCATGCAAAGCAATATCGTTCTGCATCAGGGTACAGTTGAGACATTGCGTCTCAACTGTACCCTGATGACCACCTCGCTACCATGTCATGGAATATATCAGTTTTTTGTGCACAAAACAACGTTTGCAGATATACAGTAGAAGTTAACTTTAAAAGTAACATAAATGAAGGAAGATATTCATCGTGAAAGCAACATGGTTTAATGAAAATCTGACCTGTCTAAAATACTTTTTTGAATATCTTCGCCGCGGAGCTTCAGGCAAAGCTGAATTTTCCCACGCTCAAAAAGGATGCTAATACGCATGCACACACCAAAAATCACAGCAAAAGCTTGCTGCATGCGCAAGTAACTGGTGTGTCTCAACTGTACTCAGTCCAGCCTAGGACTTGAACAGGTGTCAGTGAGGTGCAATGACGCCATCTTCTCCGATGTTTGTGTCTCCTTCAGCTCCTGAGGTGATCAGCTGCGATCCTCTGAGCACAGCAGCAGACATGTGGTGAGTTTCTGCACGTGTGGGGGTCTGATGCAGCACATCAGTGTATTCATGTAACAGCAGGTTAAAGCTCGTCTCAGGAGACTTCACGGGAAACGAGTCCTCTTTAACCCAGTTCAGGGCAGAAGAATCAGATCCAGAATCAGAGACCAGGGCTTTGGTCCTGGTTTTAGGAAAACATCCCATCAGTCAGTGGAACAGAACATGCAGGAACCTGTAACCTTTTTTTTTTTTTCTTTTTAATAAAAAAAAAATGGGAAAAAAAATTTTCCTTTAAAAAATTATTTTTTTTTTTTTTTTTTTTTTTTTTTTTAATAGAATAATTATTTGATTTTTTTTCCCTTCTCAAATAGAAAAAAAAATCTCACCTCTTTAATCATCCTGGTCTAGAGTTCTGTAAAAGACTGTGTCCTTTTCTCTGTCCCTGCAGGAGCATCGGAGTCATCACCTACATCCTGTAAGTCATGGTTTCTATGGAAACGGGTTGCAGCATCCTGTAGATGTAGCCCCACTGCATGTGGACTCCATCCCTGACATGTGGACGTGATGTCTGTCTGCAGACTGAGCGGGCTGTCTCCGTTCCAAGGTGAGACGGACGAGGAGACTCTGAGGAACGTCATTGCCATGAAGTATGAATTTAACGAGCACTACTTCAGCATGACCAGCTCCATGGCCAAAGACTTCATCCAGAAGCTGCTGGTCAAGAGTCCAGAGTGAGTTCTTCTCCTCCATCTTCATCTCATCCGTCTCCTCGCTCACATGGGCTCAGCTTCATACGACACCCGTTCACAACCGAGTCAGATTCAGTCCAGTTTAAATCCAGCTTGTGATCCACATGAGTCCAGTTCAGAATAACTCTGTTTATTTAAACCAGTTCAGAAAAATAAGGACCGGCAACCCAGCAGACTGGATCAGGTCTTATCTTTAAACCAGTCCTCCATCCTGAGAGGAAAACCTCCATCAGAACCAGAACAAGTGAGGAAAACCTTCTTCAGAACCAAAACCAGGAGAAAACCTCCATCACCACCAAAAAACCTCCACAGGACCAGAACCAGTGAGGAAAACCTCCTTCAGAACCAGAACCAGGAAGGAAAACCTCCATCAGGACCAGAACCAGGAAGAAAAACCTCCATCAGGACCAGAACAAGGGAGGAAAACCTCCATCAGAACCAGAACCAGGAAGGAAAACCTCCATCAGAACCAGAACAAGTGAGGAAAACCTCCATCAGGACCAGAACCAGGAAGAAAACCTCCATCAGAACCAGAACCAGGAAGGGAAAACCCCATCAACCAACCAGAACCAGGAAGAAAACCCCATCAGGACCAGAACCAGGAAGAAAAACCTCAATCAGGACCAGAACCAGGAAGAAAAACCTCAATCAGGACCACAACCAGGAAGAAAACCTCCATCAGAACCAGAACCAGGAAGGAAAACCCCCATCAGAACCAGAACAAGCTAAGGAAAACCCTCTTCAGAACCAAAACCAGGAAGAAAAACCTCCATCAGAACCAGAACCAGGAAGAAAAACCTCCATCAGGACCAGAACCAGGAAGAAAAACCTCCATCAGAACCAAAACCAGGAAGAAAAACCTCCATCAGAAACAGAACCAGGAAGAAAACCTCCATCAGAACCAGAACCAGGAATAAAACCTCCATCAGAACCAGAACCAGGAATAAAACCTACCATCAGGACCAGAACCAGGAAGAAAACCTCCATCAGAACCAGAACCAGGAAGAAGAAAACCTCCATCAGAACCAGAACCAGGAATAAAACCTCCATCAGGACCAGAACCAGGAAGAAAACCTCCATCAGAACCAGAACCAGGAATAAAACCTCCATCAGGACCAGAACCAGGAATAAAACCTCCATCAGGACCAGAACCAGGAATAAAACCTCCATCAGGACCAGAACTAGGAAGGAAAACCTCCATCAGAACCAGAACCAGGAATAAAACCTCCATCAGGACCAGAACCAGGAATAAAACCTCCATCAGGACCAGAACTAGGAAGGAAAACCTCCATCAGAACCAGAACCAGGAATAAAACCTCCATCAGGACCAGAACCAGGAAGAAAAACCTCCATCAGGACCAGAACTAGGAAGGAAAACCTCCATCAGATATTTCTAGATGGAGATTAAAGAGAGGAGCAGTGCGTCATGGAAGTCCACCAGCATCTCTGTCTACTGCAGCAGGACTACAGGGATGGATCACAATCACCGAGATCCTGGTTCTGCTTCCTGGAACCAGACTGGGATCCGGTTCCACAGAGAGGGTCTGATACCTGGTTCTGGTTCTTATTGGAGCTGTCAATAATAGTCACCGATTATTTTGGCGATTAGTCGTCCAATCGGACTGAAATTGCAGCATATTTACAGAAAAAGTCAACCGTTTGGACACTTTCTCATTGAATCTAGAGGAAAAATGTGTCTAAACTTTAGAGAAGTCGTGTCTGTGTTTAATTGTGTCGAACAATTCAAGAAAAGCTGAGCCCGATAGCTACGACTGCGTACATGTCAACGACAGACAAGGCAGTGGGAGGTACAGAGGCAATTTTGAGAGGAAAAACAAAGCTTAAAATCAATAAACGATTAGTCAATTATGAAATTAGTCACCGACTATTTTGATAGTCGACGATTGGTTGATTAATCGACTTATCGTGGCAGCCCTAGTTCTTCTTCTACTAGGGATGCACGATATAATCGGCCCCCTATTGGTATCGGCCTATATCGGCCTTAAAACTGAGAATCAGACGCACTGACTTAACCGATATTTAACCGATCAGCCCGCTGTTTCTAATTTCTTAAAAAAAATTAAGAAAACTTCTTCAAAAGTTTCTTTTTTACAGACTTTAAAACTTCTAAACACTAGGCGTGGGAAGAATTATTGATCAGCTGAAATACTGGGATATTTTCATTTGCTGATATCACATTGACATTTAAAAATGCAATATTGATCTATTTCACTAACGAAATCTTGCGATATTTCATCATTCTGTTACGAAATTTTGCAAGAATTCACAAAAATTTTGCAATATTTTCATATGCTGATATATTGACATTTAAAAACGTGGTATCGATCTATTTTACTAACGAAATCTGGGATTTTGTAAGTAAAATAGATCGATGCCGTGTTTATAAAGATCGATTTGATATCATCATATGAAAATATCACGATATTTCAGTGTATCGATATTTTTTCCCACCCCTGTTTTCCAAAGTGTCGAAAACGGATGACAAAACTGCTATTTGCAATGACTGCTTATTTTTACCAGCTTTAATATCAGTATCTATATCGGTTATTGGCCACATGAGTTTTAAAATATCAGCATATCGGATATCGGCCATAATTTCAATATCGTGCATCCCTATCTTGTACTTTTAAACCCTCCAGGGACCACCAGCAAACCTGGTCTGAACCTCCGTCTCCTCTCCTGTCTCTCATCCAGCTCTTTGTCCGTCTTGTTTGTGTCATAAGAGTATCCGTAACCATGACGACCTGTAGCAGACGTTAGTGTAGGAAGCTCTCCCGCCCGTTCTGGATGAAATGATTTCTTCTCTCTCCTGTTTTCCAGAGAGAGGATGACGGCTGAGGACTGTCTTCTTCATCCCTGGATCAAGGTGACCGCAGGTCTTCCTCCTCTTCTCTCCATCCTGCTGCTGACTGGATCTTTGCGTTGCTGATTGGTACAAATGTCTTCTCTTTCAGCCAATCACACGCAAGCAGGCTGCCAACAGGAATCGATCTTCTATCAACATGAAGAACTTCAAGAAGTTTAATGCCAGGAGGAAATGGAAGGTGTGTGTTTGTGTACGTTCAGAGCAAAAGCCACAAGGACGCCGGAAGTTAAGTTTCCCGTGAGAGCAGCAAAGGCGTCTGCCGCCGTCTGCTGTGTGTCCTGGGCGTGCAAAGCATCACCAGATGAGAAGTTGAGCTATAGTCAACTTTATGCTAATTAGCTATGACATGGTTCAGCGGCAACCAGTCAGAGTAGAGGTGTCGTTCCATTGAGTGGGCCCAAAGAACAACGCTTGTAACTTTGGTTCCTTGAACACAATTTCCTCGGTCACGGATGTTCAGGAGGTGCGGAGGCCCCCCCCCCCCCAGCCCGAAAAACCCCTGTACCCCCCCCTTCCCCCCCCCCTTTTTTAATATCCCCCCCCCCATTTTTTTTCCCTTTTTTTTTTTTTTTCTTCTTGTTTCTCCTCTTGCCCCCCATGGTAATAGCTCCCTTTCTGGATTTCCCCTTTTTCATCCCGTCATGTATAATGTTCCCCTTTTTGGCTACCGGGACCAAAGTTAAAAAAAAAAAAAACCCGCTGGACGTCCAACCTGAAGTCCCGCTGGAACGTCTCTGTCCTGCGGACACCTCCTGCTGCCAAACCCGGCGATGGCGTCTTCTTCAGGTGTCCAGCAGCATCACAGTGATGTCATCCACATCCATGATGAGTCGGCGTGATTTTAAGGGTTAAACGCACGTATTTATAGTCATGGCAGACCATGTTATTGATACAAGAATAACAATTATGAGCAGGAATTAATTTAATTTTCTGATCGCCTCACCCATTTCCCCGTCCTTCCAAAAAGTTTTCCGGCTCCTGGGTATTTTTCTTTCGGAAGTTGCTCTACATTAAATGAGGTGGGTCGGCCCAACGAGCCGGCGAACTGTGGCTGGAATGATTTTACCGGCCCGACGGGACGGGCTGGTGATCGTGTGCAGAGATTCTTCTGTTTCTTCTATAAAAGATCACAGAAACAGCGCTGACTCCCTCTTTTCTCTGTTGCAGAGTTTGAAGCTGCATTCTGAGTTCATCCTTGTTTTTTTGTTTCAGCCATATTTTAGTGAATTTCAAAGTTATAAAAATCAGATTTTCCTGTGGTGGATAAATCATGACGGCTCAGTACTGTCATTCCACTTGTGACTAATTAGATGGTTATTTTGATGTATGTTCATGCTCTGATTTTTTTTTCTGTATTTAAAGGTGCATTGCGCAAGTTTAAATGTTAAATATATTCCACATGCTCTTACAATTGCCTGATGTGTAGAATGAGCTGATCTTTCTTCACTGCGGTGGTCTCTAATGCTGTTCCTGAATGCTCAAAGCAAGAAATTCGGGTATGAAGCCTCAAGGGGGGGCTTGTGGGGGAGACGAGCTGCGCGTTCTCGTTCATCTGGCTGCACCGGTGTTGTGCACCGCAGGTCCGCGCACGTTGAGACAAAGATGGAGAACAGGCGCCTCTCAAACCCCAACTCAGACTCCAGTAAGACAAAGAAGAAAAGTTTTGTCTTGTGTGACGAAGAGAACCAAACTGGAGTCTGACCGGTCCCCACGGCAGGGGCACGTTTTTCAGCACAACACCGGCACCGGAGTAAGACGGGAGTGAACAACCAAGCAGCTTTTTTTTTCTTTTTTTAATTGGAGGGAGCTCCGATCCAGTCTGGGAATAAAACAGTTGACTTTCTTCTCACTAACAAGGTAAATGTGATGAATGACAGAAATAAGGATGCAGAATATTGGAATGCTAAGGTTTTAGCATGTAAACGTAGCAGTATGACAGACATATGACTGTTCCGGTGGAAGAGAAACACTCTTTTCAACTTGTTAAATTTAGTTGATGCAGTAATTTTATAAGGCAATCTGTGAATTTAGATATTTGAACTACAAGCCAGTGTTAGCCTCCCGTTACCGTTAGCCTGTTGCTACCGTTAGCATACAGTCCGTCAGTTTACTCAAGGATCAAACCGTAAACAACTTGCAGATTTATAACTTTATTACTTCAGTAGACATCGTGGCTCTGACTCTGGGCTCAGATTGAATGTAATGTGGGTTAAATTAGAAACCAACGCAGTCGAAGCAGCTCCTGCGTGTGCACGATATTAGCGTCACTTCCACTTGTCGCCAGAGGGGGCGAACTTCTGGAAAAAAGCTGGAACTTGCGCTGTACTCCTTTAATGACCACACAAACGTCCTGCAGCTCTGCAGCTTTAACTGAGGGGGAGGTGAGCAACAGCAGCGCTGCTGTTCAGACGTCCCTTTGCAGCTCCTTTAAATGACTGGTGTGATTTAACTTTGACGTCAGTCACCTGAAGAGCTGCCAAAGCGACAAAAATATTTTGCCGCTGTGGAAGCTGTCTTGTTTGATGCACAGCCTTGGACGTCTTTGCTGCTTTTGGTCTGAACGTACAATAAGAACATCAGGAAGGTGAAGCTGCGTCCTGGTTTGTGGTCGCGGTGAATTCTATCAAACCAGAACGAGTTTGCAGCGTATTTTCATCCCGCATCATCTCAGTGTAAACTGTGCTTTACTGCAGATGTCCTACAACATGGTGTGGATGTGTAACCGACTGGTGAACCTCAGGCTGTTGTGTAAGGGCGGCAAAGACCCAGATCCACTACAGGTGAGACTTTCATGTACAGCCCAGCAACAGCTAGCCGGGTCTCTGTGTCAAGTATAGAGATTCCAGTGATAAACCTCAACACATATTTTATCTCCAGCAGCATATAAGCAACATATCAGATGATGAAACTGAGACATTTTATTAGGGATGCACGATATTGGGACATTTGGCCGATATCCGATATGCCGATATTTTAAAACTCATGTGGCTGATAAGCGATATTGATACCGATATTAAAGCTGAAAAAATAAGCAGTCATTGCAAATAGCAGTTTTGTTATCCATTTCCAACACTTTGAAAAATAGGGGTGGGAAAAAATAGCGATACACTGAAATATCGCAATATTTTCATATGCCAATATCAAATCAATATTTAGAAATGCAGTATCGATCTATTTTACATACAAAATCTCTCAAGATTCCATCGTTCTGTTACAAAATCTCACAATATTTCGTGAATTCTTTTGAGATTACGTAAATGAACAATGAAATATCGCTAGATTTCATTCGTAAAATTGATCGATTCCGCATTTGTATGTCAATATGATATCAGCATATGAATTATCGTGAAATTTTTGTAAATTCTCACGAGATTGCGTAACAACGCTGAAATATCACAAGATTTCGTCAGTGAACTAGAGTATTAATAAGCATTATACTGTCATTAATGAGGATTATTATTTGTAGTGAGAACTTTGAGTATTGTTATTTACAAAAGACAGTTCAATTATTATTGAGTATTAATTGTTATACTTTTTTTATTGAGCACTATAATTTTTTTGAGAGTTTTGTAGGGACGCACGATATAATCAGCCCCTTATCAGTATCGGCCTTTAAAATGAGTATTGGATGAGAGCCACCCCACCGATATTGAACCAATCAGCTTGCGGTTTCTAAAGTACCCCCCCCCCCCAAAAAAAAAGCTTCAAAAACATCTTTTTCTTACAGACTTTAAAACTTCTAAAGACTAGGGATGGAAAAAAATATCAATACACTGAAATATCGCGATATTTTCATATGCTGATATCATATTGACTTATAAAAATGCGGAATCGATCCTTTTTACTCATGAAATCTCGCAATATTTCATCGTTCTGTAATGAAATCTCGCGAGAATTCACGAAATATAGTGAGATTTTGTAACAGAACGATGTAATCTCAAGAGATTCTGTAAGTAAAATGGATCGATACTGCATTTTTAAATATCGATTTGACACTGCCATATGAAAATATTGCGATATTTTTTCCCACCCCTATTTTTCAAAGTGTTGGAAATGGATAACAAAACTGTTATTTTCAATGACTGCTTATTTTTTCAGCTTTAATATCGGTATCAATAAGGGTTATTGGCCACATGAGTTTTAAGATTGACATATCGGATATCGGCCAAAATTCCAATCTCGTGCATCCCTAGAGTTTTGTTCTTGTCTAGTATGGTGTATTGTTTTTTTTGTTAAACTACAGTGAATGTTTCATTGAAGTTGTATCTAAAGTGGTTTTGGACCTGATAAGTTTTTCTAAACTTCTTCCAAAACTCCTTTTCAAACGACAATGTTATTATTTTTTTGTGCGGCAAATGTGAGCGTTTGCTTTTAATTTCAGTTGGAACAAAATGAATGACTGAATGAAACCTGATGCAGACGCTGTAAGCAGCTCTGGGTCTAACTGGAGGGATGTCTTCTGCAGAGACAGTGTGAGAGCGACGTGGAGGACACGGACAGCAAACCCGCCTCTCTGCTGCGCCGCAGACTCAGCAGCAGTTCATAGAGCCGGCCAGAGGGGGCAGCAGAGTCCAGGAGGGTCTGTGGCCGTCCTGCGTCCTCCCAGCAGGCGTCCCACCAGGACCAGAATACCAGCTGATTCCAGGACCTTTGATGATGTGGCCCGAGGTCTCTTAAGGACCACGTCCATGTTTGATCCCTCTGAGGATTGTTTACAGACTTCAGGATGAGCCGAGTTCAGAGCCAGCAACTCCAGACCATCAGCACTCAGCGGTGTGTGTGTGTGTGTGTGTGTGAGTGTGTGAGTGTGAGTGTGTGTGTGTGTGTGTGTGTACACTTGTACAGGGAACATTCTTAGGACCATTTTGCATGTTTAACCAACAAAGTGAGGACATTTTGGTAATCATCAGTCAGAAAGCCAAAGAAAACCCCTTTTTTAGGCTCAAGATATGGTTTTAGAGTTTAGGTTACAATTGACCTGTGGCTAAGCCACGCCCCCTCCTCTCCCTCGGACAAACAATCAACATTTGGTGACAGGTGTCATGTGACGACTCGGGAGATGACAACTGTCAACACAGACAGCAGACGCGGGATCAGACAGAGACCATGACAAGATAAATATAAAACATTTAAAAAAACAAACAAAAAGACATGTTCACGAGTCTGAAACTGCGAGTAGAAATCAGCCTGTGAATCTCTGGAAAGCGACTAGTGTCGCTCCTTCAGTTTCTTGCACAAACTACTACACGGCTGCCGGTGTTGTGCCAAAAAGTGATCGTCTGCCAAAAACTGATTAAACAGCCACGGGAGCGGAGTGAATCTGGTACTACACCACACCTATACTACACCACACCTGTACTACACCACACCTGTACTACACCACACCTATACGACACCACACCTGTACTACACCACACCTATACTACACCACACCTGTACTACACCACACCTGTACTACACCACACCTATACTACACCACACCTGTACTACACCACACCTATACTACACCACACCTGTACTACACCACACCTATACTACACCACACCTGTACTACACCACACCTATACTACACCACACCTGTACTACACCACACCTATACTACACCACACCTATACTACACCACACCTGTACTACACCACACCTATACTACACCACACCTGTACTACACCACACCTATACTACACCACACCTATACTACACCACACCTGTACTACACCACACCTGTACTACACCACACCTGTACTACACCACACCTATACTACACCACACCTGTACTACACCACACCTATACTACACCACACCTATACTACACCACACCTGTACTACACCACACCTGTACTACACCACACCTATACTACACCACACCTATACTACACCACACCTGTACTACACCACACCTGTACTACACCACACCTATACTACACCACACCTATACTACACCACACCTATACTACACCACACCTGTACTACACCACACCTGTACTACACCACACCTATACTACACCACACCTATACTACACCACACCTGTACTACACCACACCTGTACTACACCACACCTATACTACACCACACCTATACTACACCACACCTGTACTACACCACACCTATACTACACCACACCTGTACTACACCACACCTATACTACACCACAGCTTTACTACACCACACCTATACTACACCACACCTGTACTACACCACACCTATACTACACCACACCTGTACTACACCACACCTATACTACACCACACCTATACTACACCACACCTGTACTACACCACACCTGTACTACACCACACCTATACTACACCACACCTATACTACACCACACCTGTACTACACCACACCTGTACTACACCACACCTATACTACACCACACCTGTACTACACCACACCTGTACTACACCACACCTATACTACACCACAGCTATACTACACCACAGCTATACTACACCACACCTGTATTACACCACACCTATACTACACCACACCTGTACTACACCACACCTGTACTACACCACAGCTATACTACACCACACCTATTCTACACCACACTTTTACTACACCACACCTATTCTACACCACACTTTTACTACACCACACCTATACTACACCACACCTATACTACACCACACCTGTACTACACCACACTTTTACTACACCACACCTGTACTACACCACACCTATACTACACCACACTTTTACTACACCACACCTATACTACACCACACTTTTACTACACCACACCTGTACCACACCACACCTATACTACACCACACTTTTACTACACCACACCTATACTACACCACACCTGTACTACACCACACTTATACTACACCACACCTATACTACACCACACCTGTACTACACCACACCTGTACTACACCACACCTATACTACACCACACTTGTACTACACCACACCTGTACTACACCACTCCTGTACTACACCACACCTGTACTACACCACTCCTATGCTACACCACACTTTTACTACACCACACCTATACTACACCACACCTGTACTACACCACACCTGTACTACACCACACCTATACTACACCACACCTGTACTACACCACACCTGTACTACACCACACTTATACTACACCACACCTGTACTACACCACACCTGTACTACACCACACTTATACTACACCACACCTGTACTACACCACACCTATAACTGACCTCTTATGTACCATTCCCAAAGTACGAAAACTAGCTTGTTTGGCTAGCGTTAGCTAACTTAAACTAACGTTAGGGATACCTATGCACAATATTGGAATGTTGGTCAATATCTGATGTGGCAATATTTCAAAGCTCGTGGCCAATAACCGATGTCGATACCGATATTAAAGCTGAAAAACTAAGCAGTCATTGAAAATAGCAGTCTTGTTATTATCCGTTTCCTACATGTTGAAAAATAGGGGTTGGAAATATATTGATACACTGAAATATTGTGATATTTTCATATGCCGATATCAAATTGATATTTAAAAACAATCTATTTTACTTACAAACTCTCGTGATATTTTGTGAATTCTCACGAGATTTTGTTATTAAAATAGATTGATAATGAACTTTTAAATGTCAATATGATATCAGCATATAAAAATGTCGCAAAATTTTTGTGAATTCCAGCAAGATTGCGTAACTGAACAATGAAATATCACGAGATTTCGACAGTAAAATAGATCGATACCGCATATTTAAATGTCAATATGATATCAGCATATGAAAATATCAAGATATTTCAGTGTATCAATATTTTTTCCCACCCCTAGTCTTTAGAAGTTTTAAAGTCTGTGAAAAAGAAGTTTTGGAAAAAGAAGGTTTTGTTTTGTTTTTTTGCTTTAGAAACAGCGGGCTGATCGTTTAAATATCGGCAGTGTGGCTGTCGGCCGATGTCCAATATTCAGTTTTAAGGCCGATATTCGCCAATACCAATAGGGGGCCAGTTATATCGTGCATCCCTAGTGATAACCTCACATTTCTTTCCAGCAAAGTGACATGCTGCCTCAAATACGATGTTGCCTTACCTTAGAATCATTGTTCTGTTGATGTGGTCTGCAGCATAACTTTATCCGAAGCAGACACTTTTCTCGTTTAAGATGTGGCTTAGGAAAGGGCAAAACATACACCCCGTCCCCCAGCCTCTCAAGATACCCAGTGTTGGAGTTGCATGTACCCCATGTACACCGTTTGACCATTTTAAACTAAAAAAACCAAAACCACACAGACACAAAAATGAACAAAAACAGATTAACTTCAATGCACTTTAATGGGCGTTCAAGCAGAGAATGTCTGAGTGTATTGGGTTAGCTGTGTGCACTGTGATTGGCTCATCGCGTTTGGGGGCGTGGTTTAGCCATAGGTCAATTAGGTTTTGGTTAGGGAATGGACGAGGGTTAGGTTTAGGTAATCTGATGTGATGGTTAGGGTAAGAAGCTAGGGAATGTATTATGTCAATGACTGCTCACATAGATAGAAGCACAAATGTGTGTGTGTGTGTGTGTGTGTGTGTGTTTGTGTGTGTGTGTGCGTGAGTGTGTGTGTGTGAGTGCGGACATGGTGGCGTAGGAGAAGGGGAAAAAGTCTCTCCCTGAGTTTTTCCTGAAGTTTCTGAATTCAAACGGTCTTCCAACAAGCATTTTTTCTTCAGTTTTGTTTCATGATGTTCTAAAGGAGTCTGAAGTAAATTCCTCATCACAGGTGGTTTAATATTAGTAATTGTTATTATTATTATTATTGTTAATATTATTATTAACTGCAAGTTTTTCTGCAGTCTGGTGTGCATGGATGTTGTCATGTTTACGGAGCAGCATGTTTTTCTGAGCAGAGTCTCGTGCAGGGCCTGGGGGGTGGTGGGGGGGGTGAAAGCAGACTTTTCTGAGCAGATGAATAAAGTGAGACGAGACGCTCTGCCGGTCTTCTCTGTTTATTCAGCCACCGCTGGGAAGGAAGCATTTCCGCTGGGCCAGTGAGGAGCTGCAGGACAGGAAACTGTTATCTGCAGTTGCTGCTGCTCTGAGACAGCAGCCAGAAGCCCGGACGTCTCATCCATGACGCGCTTCAGACTTCGGGATAATAGTTTTACCTCAGAACAGCTGTGCTACACAATGTCTCAATGAAACTGTCCAAAACATTTAGAAACAAATTAAAGTGACTTAAAGGTGCCATGACATCAAATTTCACTTTTCTGGGGTTTTGGGTGTATATTATGATCTATTGTGCTCTGATGAGTTCATGTGAATGTCAGAGTGAGAATCAAAGTTCCTGTTTATGGTCTGTCAGCTTTGTCTCTCTGCTCAGAAACAGTTGAATCAGACAGCAGCTTATCATTCTACGTAGTTCTATCATTCTACGTAGTTCTATCATTCTACGTAGTTCCATCATTCTACGTAGTTCTATCATTCTACGTAGTTCCATCATTCTACATAGTTCCATCATTCTACGTAGTTCCATCATTCTACGTAGTTCTATCATTCTACGTAGTTCTATCATTCTACTAGTTCATCATTCTACTAGTTCCATCATTCTACGTAGTTCTATCATTCTACGTAGTTCCATCATTCTACGTAGTTCTATCATTCTACGTAGTTCCATCATTCTACGTAGTTCTATCATTCTACGTAGTTCCATCATTCTACATAGTTCCATCATTCTACGTAGTTCTATCATTCTACGTAGTTCTATCATTCTACGTAGTTCTATCATTCTACGTAGTTCTATCATTCTACATAGTTCCATCATTCTACGTAGTTCTATCATTCTACATAGTTCCATCATTCTACGTAGTTCCATCATTCTACGTAGTTCTATCATTCTACGTAGTTCCATCATTCTACGTAGTTCCATCATTCTACGTTAGTTCTATCATTCTACGTAGTTCCATCATTCTACGTAGTTCTATCATTCTACGTAGTTCCATCATTCTACGTAGTTCTATCATTCTACGTAATTTAATTGCTCCAATAAGAGCACACTATCAAGTAAACAGCGCCCCCCCCCCCCCCCCCTCTCTCTCCTCTAACGGTTTATGCACCGTCCGCTCCCCCCTCCCCTCCCTGTCTGATTCAGCTGCATGTATGGAGCTAGTAGTAACTTCTGTGCAGTCAGGTCTGGATTTTCAAACAAATGGATTTAAAAGAAAACTTCTGCAGCAACACTGAGGGAGGGGGCCACAACCTTGTCATTACCTGTAAGTTTATTTATTTTCTAAATGCTGTCTTGTCTGATAAACGTAGCTCACACTGTCTGAAGTGCCCATGTTGCTAGCAGTTAGCCTTTAGCAAACTCCGACCGCAGCTTGACCTAGATTCTCCAAATAAGGTCATAGCCAAATAAGGTGTAGCCAATCAAAATGAAGTCAACGTGGTCTCCGGGTAAAGCTGCATATCATCACCGGACCCAACTGTATTACTGAGGAAGTGAGGTCTGGCGTTTCAAAACAATAGGGGATTATCACGCTTACCGGAAGTTGCCGGCTTTTGACACTTCCTCTTCCGGGCCATGTTAACGACAGCCGTTCCTGCTCTGTTATACTGTTTAAATCGGATAAATTCCAAACATATTTAAGTTTTCATTCTAGACTGAAGTGATACTGGATCAAAAGCTGGATCAAAGCGATCGATTCGCCGCGGTGAAGGGCCGAACTTTATAATAAAACACACGTTTGTTTGTCCCCGGTGGGGCACAACACCGGCACTTCACAGCATGCTAGCATTAGCCAGCTAGCGTTTACTGACGTGCTTAACATTGTGCGTCTTAAAACACACAAACATCTGAAAATCGGGTCTGTACCTCCCCGTTTCCAGTGGAACAACTGGGGACTGCCAAGAAAGGAGACGCTTTCAGATGATTGTGTGTTTTCAGCCGCACAAAGTTAGGCACGATATCGAGCTGGCTAATGCTAACCTGCTAACACGACTGCGCAGTCTGCCGGCCACAAACAAACGTGTGTCGTTTTATTATAAAGTTCGGTCCTTCACCGCGGCGAATCGGTCGTTTTAATCCACTTCTTCCTTAGCATCACTTCAGTCTGGAATGAAAACTTGGCATTGGCGTTTATCCGATTTACAAAGTTTAACAGAGTAGTAGCTGGCGGACTTTTGTTAGCAGGTTAGCATTAGCCAGCTTGATGAAACTAACTTTGTGCGGCTGAAAACACACAAGCATCTGAAAGCGTCTCCTTTCTTGGCAGTCCCCAGTTGTTCCACTGGAAAGGGGGGGGTACACACCCGATTTTCAGATGTTTGTGTGTTTTAAGACGCACAATGTTAAGCACGTCAGTAAACGTTAGCTGGCTAATGCTAGCATGCTGTGAAGTGCCGGTGTTGTGCCCCACCGGGGACAAACAAACGTGTGTTTTATTATAAAGTTCGGCCCTTCACCGCGGCGAATCGATCGCTTTGATCCAGCTTTTGATCCAGTATCACTTCAGTCTAGAATGAAAACTTAAGTATGTTTGGAATTTATCCGATTTAAACAGTATAACAGAGCAGGAACGGCTGTCGTTAACATGGCCCGGAAGAGGAAGTGCCAAATGTTTCAACTTCCGGAAAACGGAACGCGGAAATGTGATAATCCCCTATACTCCGCTGTAAAAAATGCCGTTTTTTTCTTTGGAGTATTTACATATAAAGTAATGCCAACAACATAAACTAGTTTTTAACTGCTATGTCATCACTCCTTTAAAAACCTCCGAGTCATGGCAGATGTGTGTTCTCTGGATTATAACACCAGATAACCAGGCTGAGGTCCTCACGTACCTTCTCACATGAGGCGCTTCCGAACTCTAGGAACCTGTTGGAGTTCCTAGAACCTTTTCGGGAACCAGGCCGGTTTTTTGTGCATTCTGACATATAGGAACTAGGAACCTCGGCCCTCAGTTCCTAGAACCTTTTTAGCTGCTACTCCGGGGCAGGGTCTTTTCAGGGTTCCATAGTAACTGAAATATGTAGATGTTTGGTGATTGGTAGAACTGGCAAGCCCCGCCCCTTACGTGATCTCCGCTTCTTCCACCCCACCATATTTAAAAAGTCTCACAGCTGTTTACCGAGATCATAATAACAAGCACTATTACAATAGGTGTGTACCAATTCATCATTAAATCATTCACGATGGTGCACGTCCCAAATCCAGAACTATTATGACATGTCTAAAAGCAATTATTTTGTCCTAATTTAATGACTCAAACACAGCTGCAAAGTGTGGCAGTAGAATCTGCAGCTGCCGCCCGGACACTTTCATGGAAGTCTCACAGTCTTATATTCAGCCAAAAATCTCTTAACTTTCTCAATTTGAGAGTAATATACTGGACTAGAACAGAGTGTGTAAGATTATTAATCTAGTTTTGAGGGTAAATGTCTTTCATTTTTTACCAGTTCATACACACAGATTTCTCATCTGCTGTAGTTGTTAGACAAGTGGGAACCAGCTTAAAACAAGCTGTGAAACATTCATTTAAAGTTTCTTATTAAGTGATAAACACTTACAACTAGGGATGCACAATATAATCGGCCCCCTATTATTGGCCTTAAAACTGAGTATCGGACATTGGCCACCCCACCGATATTTAACGGATCAGCCCGCTGTTTCTAAAATCTAAAAAAAACAACAACTTTTTTACAGACTTTAAAACTTCTAAAGACTAGGGGTGGGAAAAAATAAAAATAAACTGATATATCGTGATATGTCCATATGCTGATATCATATTGACATTTAGAAACACGGTATCGATTTATTTTACTAAAGGAATCTCACAATATTTCATCCTTCTGTCACGAAATCTCGCGAGAATTCACAAACATTATGTAATATTTTCAAATCCTGATATATTGACATTTAAAAACGCAGTATCGATCTGTTTTACTAACGAAATCTCGTGATATTTCATCATTCTGTTGACAAAAAGACAGGAAGCCAATCAGCTCATCAGCCAATCAGCTCACGCTGTACGTCATCAGCGTACGCCATGTTGAATCTAAAACTGTGGAAACGCGGTATTGATCTATTTTTCTCACGAAATCTCGCGATATTTCATAGTTTTGTTATGAAATCTCATCAGAATTCATGAAATATCGTGAGATTTTGAGACAGAACAATGAAATCTCGAGATTTTGTAAGTAAAATAGATTGATACTGCATTTTTAAATATCGATTTGATATCGGCATATGAAAATGTTGCGATATTTCAGTGTATTGATATTTTTTCCCACCCTTACTCTTCCAAGTGTCGGAAACGGATGACAAAACTCCTATTTGAAATGACTGCTTATTTTTTTCAGCTTTAATATTGTTATTGACATCGGTTATCGGCCACATGAGTTTTGAAATATTGGCATATCGGATATCGGCCAAAATCCAATATCGTGCATCCCGACTTAAAACTAGTCTGGTTTAGTGTTGTTGCTTTCTCATTTTGAGAGAAAGGATCTCAAAATAAGAACAACTAACCAGGAATTGAAGAAGTGGTAGCACAGAGGTGCATTTGACAGTCTGAAACGGTTCAGGTGGTCGAGCAGGTTGTCGACTCAGAAGATTATAAGTTCAAGTCCTGTGTCATCAAACCCATCTGACACTTGGTAAAAGCCTTCACCAGCTCTTGTCGCTTCTTTGTCGCCTCTTTTCGTCTACTTTGTTGCCTCTTCGTTGTTGCTTCATCGCGTCTTTGTCACTTCTTCGTCGCTTCTTTGTCGCTTCTTTGTCGCTGCTTTGTTGTCACTTCATCGCCTCTTCATTGCCTCTTCGTGTATACTTTGTTTCCTCTTCGTGTCTACTTTGTTTCCTCTTCGTGTCTACTTTGTTTCCTCTTCGTGTCTACTTTGTTTCCTCTTCGTGTCTACTTTGTTTCCTCTTCGTGTCTACTTTGTTTCCTCTTTGTGTCTACTTTGTTTCCTCTTCGTGTCTACTTTGTTTCCTCTTCGTGTCTACTTTGTTTCCTCTTCGTGTCTACTTTGTTTCCTCTTCGTGTCTACTTTGTTTCCTCTTCGTGTCTACTTTGTTTCCTCTTCGTTGTTGCTTCATCGCGTCTTTGTCACTTCTTCGTCGCTTCTTTGTCGCTTCTTTGTCGCTGCTTTGTTGTCACTTCATCGCCTCTTCATTGCCTCTTCGTGTATACTTTGTGTCTACTTTTTTTTTTCTCTGTTTGTTTTCCTTTGTTTCCTCTTTGTGTCTACTTTGTTTCCTCTTTGTGTATACTTTGTTTCCTCTTCGTGTCTACTTTGTTTCCTCTTCGTGTCTACTTTGTTTCCTCTTCGTGTCTACTTTGTTTCCTCTTCGTGTCTACTTTGTTTCCTCTTTGTGTCTACTTTGTTTCCTCTTTGTGTCTACTTTGTTTCCTCTTTGTGTATACTTTGTTTCCTCTTCGTGTCTACTTTGTTTCCTCTTCGTGTCTACTTTGTTTCCTCTTCGTGTCTACTTTGTTTCCTCTTCGTGTCTACTTTGTTTCCTCTTCGTGTCTACTTTGTTTCCTCTTCGTGTCTACTTTGTTTCCTCTTCGTGTCTACTTTGTTTCCTCTTTGTGTCTACTTTGTTTCCTCTTTGTGTCTACTTTGTTTCCTCTTTGTGTCTACTTTGTTTCCTCTTTGTGTCTACTTTGTTTCCTCTTCGTGTCTACTTTGTTTCCTCTTCGTGTCTACTTTGTTTCCTCTTCGTGTCTACTTTGTTTCCTCTTCGTGTCTACTTTGTTTCCTCTTCGTGTCTACTTTGTTTCCTCTTCGTGTCTACTTTGTTTCCTCTTCGTGTCTACTTTGTTTCCTCTTCGTGTCTACTTTGTTTCCTCTTCGTGTCTACTTTGTTTCCTCTTCGTGTCTACTTTGTTTCCTCTTTGTGTCTACTTTGTTTCCTCTTTGTGTCTACTTTGTTTCCTCTTTGTGTCTACTTTGTTTCCTCTTCGTGTCTACTTTGTTTCCTCTTCGTGTCTACTTTGTTTCCTCTTTGTGTCTACTTTGTTTCCTCTTCGTGTCTACTTTGTTTCCTCTTTGTGTCTACTTTGTTTCCTCTTTGTGTCTACTTTGTCACCTCTTAGTCGCCGCTTTGTTGTCGCTTTATCGCCTCTTCATTACCTCTTTGTGTATACTTCGTCGCCTTTTTGTGTCCACTTTGTTTCCTCTTCGTGTCTACTTTGTTTCCTCTTTGTGTCCACTTTGTCGCCTCTTTGTCTACTTTGTTGCTGCTTTGTTGCCGCTCAAGTCCTGAAAATGTGCTGGAAAAGTCCTCGAAAATAACTTAAAGAAAAGAGTGGGAACCTGGAGTTACGTGTTGGGGACGCGTAAAAGAATAAGGCTGCTCATGTCATGTAATTTTGTGAGGTCAGGCAAATCATGAAAATCTGCAAAATTGGAGAATTGAAATTTAAATCAAATCAACACCCCCAAAATCATTGAGATTCAAATCAGGAGAAAAGCATATAGTTCCAGTTCTCTTAGTTGTTACACATTTTTAGTGGAGGAGCAGGGATGAAACGAGGACCATCAGTCGCTGTGGATGCTCGTCTTCCATCAGTATCAGAGAGGTCTCCTGTTTCCGGGTTCTTGTGGGAACTTGGATCTGTGTCCTGTCTACAGTTTGCTTTCATTTCCTGTGAGATGATATTGTCTTCAGCTACACTTCAGCTTCATTTTTCAGTCATTTTTGTGATGTTGCAGAGTATGATTAGTTGAATGCTTTTAATGTATTTCTGCCTCAGCGCACACAGAGCCGAGGTTCTGCTGTACATGTGGAAAAAAACAAAACCCAAACCTTACTGAGAGAAAGGAAGGAGTCGACACAAAGACAGGAAGCCAATCAGCTCAGTGGTGAGCAGCAGGTCGTTCTGTTCCATCCGGAACGTCCAGTTCCTCACAGACGGGAAACTGCCCAAAGGCCATGATGCACGTCATCAGTGTACGTCATCTCGAGTCTAAAACTGTGGAAATTCCCGCCATGTTGGTCTAGATCCTCACATCATGCTTGTTTTTAATCCAATGAACTTTGGATTTAGTTTCTGTCATTTTGTTTTCTGGTTAAAACAGTTCAGATTAAACAACACTCGCCACTTCATCAGGTCTACCTTCTCTACCGGGTTGGACCCTGTTCCCTTCAGGGCGGTCGTAATTCTTGGTGTCATCGATTCAACAAGGAGATGGAAACGTTCCTCAGAG
The DNA here is from genome assembly GCA_023101725.1 of Atherinomorus stipes. Classification (NCBI taxonomy): domain Eukaryota; kingdom Metazoa; phylum Chordata; class Actinopteri; order Atheriniformes; family Atherinidae; genus Atherinomorus; species Atherinomorus stipes. Next base: position 86,851 of record JALJCO010001938.1, on the reverse strand, counting down.
CAGATGCAGGTGGTTCTATTGCCTTCAGCTCTCGTCATGATTCTGGAAGTGAAAATGACGAGCTGAAAAATCTCTGAATTTCATGTACAAACAACAATAACAATAATAGTTTTTATTTGCTTGGATCTTTTAAATTAATTTATTTTACTTAACCCAAATTCCTAATCGAGTTGTAGGCTGTGTATAAGTCAAACCGCATTTCTCCAAACCAGGTCTACCAGTCACAGAGATCCACAGAAACCCCCTAAAAACTGGTTGCTGCCAGAGAGAGTGAGGAAATAGCCTTAGCAATAAATAATTATTATTATTTTATCTTACCTGTTTTAGAAAGTGGTCGCTGTACACTCTGGCATTGGTAGACTCTGCTCCTCCCAACCGAAGGCGGAGGTTTAAAGGGACTTCAGGCAAGATTAAGAAACGAAACTCGCGACTGGCGCTTCAGGTAACTGCAGCCACGAGCCAAGCCGTCACGGGAGCACAAACTGAAGCTATAACGTTGTTTACTCACCTTTTTCTTCGTAGTTACACTTTTTAGTGTCTTTCAGTTGATCTGGATCGTTTGCTGACGGCAGAATAATCCATAACAATCGCTTACAGTGTTTGAATTTACCGCGACCGTCTTCGTCCTTAATCAAAACAGCGGATGTAGCGTCATTTGACGTCACGTCCGCAGGGCAGCGCGGGAAATTCGGACACCGAATTGCAGCTTTATGCAGCACACAGCCTGTTCAAGGCAACGGAGAGAAACGTGGTGGAAACGTTATTTTTGGTATTTAGCGCTTCATCACCCATTAGTATGAAAAAAAGGGACATTCATGTTTGTTTTTTTTCAAATTCCTGCCTCAAGTCCCTTTAAAATCCACGTTTTGCAGTTTTGCTCTGTCAGTTTTCACATTTTTCAACTTTGTGAACAAGGTACTCAAAACAAAACAAAACAAAAAAACAAACCTATCCTTTCTCTGATAGCGTGATTGGAGCAGCCATAAACTGCATGACACAGAGGCGTTTTCCACACAGATATTACAGGCTACTTTCCTTCTGGCCTCTGTCTGCATCTCGCGCGCTAGCGTCTTGTGAACGTGACGTATATGGCGCAACCAACCTATTATATGATACAAAGTTTTTTTCCCTTTGTTTTGTTTGTTCGTTTTTTCATCACAGTGGCGGGAATGGGCTTCCATACTAAAAGTGCCTATCAGTGGTGAAAGGTAGATATCGACCCAAAATGGCAAAATCCTGGTCAATAATTTGCCGTGTCATGGTACGTCATATTATGGCAGTCTGCGCATGTGCAAATCTCTCTTCCACACTTGTTGGCAGTAACCTGAGTGTTCCCCGGTTCGCTCCGCGGGGCGACGCCTGAGTCGCTGTAACAGTCATGAGAATAATGGGAATAACGGCTCGCGGAGCGTCATAGGTGTGTACGGGTGTAGTCGAGGCGCTCCCTGAATCTTTATTCACCGCCGCGAACATCGGCTCAGGTCTGACTCCTGGATGTCGGCTGACTGTCCGGCTGTTGGAGGAAATCTTCCCCCGCGCAGGGAGCAGGGAGCGGCCGCGGGACTTCCACACGACGCTCCGTTACTGAACGTGAGTTTGACTGGAGCCTGTATGCTGGGGGGGGGGTGTGGTTAGTGTTTGCGGGAGACAGGAGGGTTTGGGGGAGTAATGTTGCCCAGTAACAGCCTCGCTGGAGCTGCGTGTCGTCAGCTGAGCTGTGGTGGGATGTGGAGGCTGGCTGGAGCTCCACGCGCACATGCACCTGTTGCTCTCTGGTCCTGCCGGTTCACGGCTGCTCGTCTTTCTGTGGTTTTATTCTCATTATTGTCAGAATAGCAACTCATTTTCCTTTCGGCTTCCACCTACAGCAGCTCCTGCCTCCACCCTCGGACGCCTTCATCACCCTGCAGAGTTCCGGCTCTGACAGATGGGGAACAGACAGTCGGAGCACCGCTCCCTCCTCCCCTGCCTCCCCTCCTTCCAGGCCCTGCATATCGTCATTCTGGGTCTGGACTGTGCAGGGAAGACCACCGTGCTGTACCGCCTGCGCTTCAGTGAGTTCGTTAACACCGTCCCAACTAAAGGCTTCAACTCTGAGAAGATGCGCGTGCCGGTTGGAGGTCGGCGGACGGCGTCCTTCCACTTCTGGGACGTAGGTGGTCAGGAGAAGCTGCGGCCTCTGTGGCGGTCCTACACGCGCTGCGCGGACGGCATCGTGTTTGTGGTGGACTCTGTGGACGCCGAGCGCATCGAGGAGGCCAAGACGGAGCTGCACAAGATCACGCGGCTGGCGGAGAACCACGGGGTTCCGGTTCTGGTGGTCGCCAACAAACAGGACCTGAGGGAGTCTCTGACTCTGGCCGAGATGACGGCCATGTTGGCTCTGCACGAGCTCAGCACCGGCACGCCATGGCACCTCCAGCCGGCTTGCGCCATCATCGGCGAGGGTCTGCAGGAAGGTCTGGAGAGGCTGCACGCCATGATCATGAAGAGGAGGAAGATGCAGCGGCAGCAGAGGAAGAAGAGATGATGAGGAGCTGCAGAACCTGATCCCTGAGCTGGACCTGAGACCACGTAGGACCCTCTGGATCAGAACAGGGTCCAGGAGGTTTCTGTGGAGACTCAGTGATCTAAAGTCTGGAGACTTAGATGGTGTTTGTCCAGGTGGAGGACAGTGGGACTGGTGGAGATGTTTCTGATGGGGCTGGTCCATAAATCAGTCTGGTCCAGAAATCAGTCTGGTCCAGAAATGAATCTGGTCCAACAATCAGTCTGGTCCATAAATGAAATCAGTCCGGTCCAGAAATCAGTCTGGTCCAGAAATCAGTCTGGTCCAGAAATGAATCTGGTCCATAAATGAAATCAGTCCGGTCCAGAAATCAGTCTGGTCCAGGAATGAATCTGGTCCAGAAATCAGTCTGGTCCAGAAATGAATCTGGTCCAACAATCAGTCTGGTCCAGAAATTAATCTGGTCCAGAAATCAGTCTGGTCCAGAAATGAATCTGGTCCAACAATCAGTCTGGTCCAGAAATTAATCTGGTCCAGAAATCAGTCTGGTCCAAAAATCAGTCGGTCCAGAAATGAATCTGGTCCAGAAATCAGTCTGGTCCAAAAATCAGTCGGTCCAGAAATGAGTCTGGTCCAGAGATGAAATGAGTCTGGTCCAGAAATCAGTCTGGTCCAAAAATCAGTCGGTCCATAAATGAATCTGGTCCAGAAATCAGTCTGGTCCATAAATTAATCTGGTTCAGAAATGAATCTGGTCCAGAAATCAGTCTGGTAAAAAATCAGTCGGTCCAGAAATGAGTCCTGGTCAGAAATTGGTTCGGTCCAGGAATGAGTCTGGTCCAAAAATCAGTCTGGTCCAGAAATTAATCTGGTTCAGAAATGAATCTGGTCCAGAAATCAGTCGGTCCAGAAATGAGTCCTGGTCAGAAATCGGTTCGGTCCAGGAATGAGTCTGGTCCAGAAATGAATCTGGTCCATAAATGAATCTGGTCCAGAAATCAGTCTGGTCCAGCCAGTTCGGTTCAGAGACCGGCAACATCAGCCACAAAGACCTGTTCGGAGACTGGAGACATCGGCCTCATGGTCCCATTCTGCTTTTTATCGTCTGGAATACACAAACACACACGAAACACATCTGCATGTGAAAACACGTCTTTTATTAAGTTCAGTAGGTTTTTAAATATAAAAGAAAAAATCTCTTTAACTGGAAAACTGGATTTAGTCAGAGAACAGCTGAGATTGTGTCTCTGACTGGATCCTGCTCTGCTGGACTGTCTGCATTTTTATTCTCTGATAACAAATGTCGGGAACAGACTCAGAAACGGTCGGAGAGAGGGCCGGCTTCCTACCCCCCCACCATAAACCAGTCTGGAGCTAGAAACGCCGTCCTGTCCCAGTAAACGTGCGGGGGGGGGGGGGTTTAAGCTCTGAAACCAGTCCGATGAGCAGCCCACTGAGGTCGGAAGTGTGTGATCGGACCAGATTCCCTGCAGGTTCTTCCTGGATGCTCCGGTTTCCCGTCAGCAGCTGCACGGGCTTCCAGCGCCTCCTGCTGGAGACTCTGAGCAGTGTTTGCTGTTGAAACCGACGTGCTCAGACTTTCAGTCCCTGCTGACAGGTTTTCTGCAACAAACCAGACTGAGGCAGAACCCTGGAGAACTCTGCGGTCCTGCAGGCGTCACTGAGCATGTGCAGAACAATCTTTACTCTGGACCTTGATCCGCTGTCTCATTTGTGTTTTTGTTAAATTCTTCGGACTTATTTTTAGGGATGCACGATATAAGCGGCCCCCTATCGGTATCAGCCTATGTCTGCCTTAAAACTGAGCATCGGACATTGGCAATCCCACCGATTGTTAACCGATATTTAAGAGATTACAGATTTTAAAACTTTTAAAGACTAGGGGTGGGAAAAATATCAATACACTGAAATATTGCAATATTTTCATGTGCTGATATCATAATGACATAAAAATGCGGTATCAATCTATTTTATGAACAAAATATTGTGATGTTTTATTGTTCTGTCACAAAATCTTACGAGATTTTACAAAAATTCCACAATATTTTCATATGCTGATATCATTGACATTTAAAAACGCAGTATCAATCCATTTTACTGATGAAATGTCACGATATTTCATCGTTCTGTTACGAAATCTTGAAAGATTTCATGAAATATTGTGAGATTTGGTAACAGAACTATGAAATCTCGCAAGATTTTGTAAGTACATGGATTTGATAATGGCATATGAAAATGTTGCAATATTTCAGTGTATCAATATTTTTTCCACCCCTATTTTTCAAAGTGTCAGAAACGGATAACAAAACTGCTATCTGCAATGACTGCTTATTTTTTTAGCTTTTATATCAGTATTGATATCGGTTATTGGCCACATGAGTGTTAAAGTATCCGCCTATAGGATATCGGCCAAAATTCTAATATTGTGCATCCCTACTTATTTTCATGCTCTGAGCTTGATTTGGTTTTTATTTGTAAACATAGTCATTAAATGGCTGTAAACAACATTTTGCTTCTGTCTTATTTATCTGCATAGCTTCACATTAACAGTGTTTTATAACCGATAGAAATGTTGCTTTTCAGTTCAGTCGGTTTATCTCGTTTTGTACGGAGGTACTTGACAGCCGTCATCTCAAGGTCCCGTTAAAGAAAACCAACCCTTCATGTGGTCCACTTCAGTTCACTTCACAACCGTGTTTACACACCATAAACCAGTTTATGAAAATAATTACCGGTTCAGTTCCATCCTGAGCTGCATGAGGGGACGGAGGACAGGAAATCCTCCATCAGAACCAGAACCAGGAAGGAAAACCTCCATCAGGACCAGAACCAGGAAGGAAAACCTCCATCAGAACCAGAACCAGGAAGGAAAACCTCCATCAGGACCAGAACCAGGAAGGAAAACCTCCATCAGAACCAGAACCAGGAAGGAAAACCTCCATCAGAACCAGAACCAGGAAGGAAAACCTCCATCAGAACCAGAACCAGGAAGGAAAACCTCCATCAGAACCAGAACCAGGAGGGAAAACCTCCATCAGAACCAGAACCAGGAAGGAAAACCTCCATCAGAACCAGAACCAGGAAGGAAAACCTCCATCAGAACCAGAACCAGGAAGGAAATCCTCCATCAGAACCAGAACCAGGAAGGAAAACCTCCATCAGAACCAGAACCAGGAAGGAAAACCTCCATCAGAACCAGGAGGAAAACCTCCATCAGAACCAGAACCAGGGAGGAAAACCTCCATCAGAACCAGAACCAGGAGAAAAACCTCCATCAGGACCAGAACCAGGAAGGAAATCCTCCATCAGGACCAGAACCAGGAAGGAAAACCTCCATCAGGACCAGAACCAGGAGAAAAACCTCCATCAGGACCAGAACCAGGAAGGAAAACCTCCATCAGGACCAGAACCAGGAAGGAAAACCTCCATCAGGACCAGAACTAGGAAGGAAAACCTCCATCAGGACCAGAACTAGGAAGGAAATCCTCCATCAGGACCAGAACTAGGAAGGAAATCCTCCATCAGGACCAGAACCAGGAAGGAAAACCTCCATCAGGACCAGAACCAGGAAGGAAAACCTCCATCAGGACAAGAACCAGGAGAAAAACCTCCATCAGAACCAGGAAGGAAAACCTCCATCAGAACCAGGACCAGAAAGGAAAACCTCCATCAGAACCAGAACCAGGAGAAAAACCTCCATCAGAACCAGAACCAGAAAGGAAAACCTCCATCAGGACAAGAACCAGGAGGGAAAACCTCGATCAGGACCAGAACCAGGAAGGAAATCCTCCATCAGAACCAGGAGGGAAAACCTCCATCAGGACCAGAACCAGGAAGGAAAACCTCCATCAGGACCAGAACCAGGAAGGAAAACCCCCATCAGGACCAGAACCAGGAAGGAAAACCTCCATCAGGACCAGAACCAGGAAGGAAAACCTCCATCAGGACTAGAACCAGGAAGAAAAACCTCCATCAGAACCAGGACCAGGAAGGAAAACCTCCATCAGGACCAGAACCAGGAAGGAAAACCTCCATCAGGACCAGAACCAGAAAGGAAAACCCCCATCAGGACCAGAACCAGAAAGGAAAACCTCAATCAGGACCAGAACCAGGAAGGAAAACCTCCATCAGGACCAGAACCAGGAAGAAAAACCTCCATCAGGACCAGAACCAGGAAGGAAAACCTCCACCAGAACCAGGAAGGAAAACCTCCATCAGAACCAGGAAGGAAAACCTCCACCAGGACCAGAACCAGGAAGGAAAACCTCCACCAGAACCAGGAAGGAAAACCTCCATCAGGACCAGAACCAGGAAGGAAAACCTCCATCAGGACCAGAACCAGGAGGAAAACCTCCATCAGGACCAGAACCAGGAAGGAAAACCTCCATCAGGACCAGAACCAGGAAGAAAAACCTCCATCAGGACCAGAACCAGGAAGGAAAACCTCCACCAGAACCAGGAAGGAAAACCTCCATCAGGACCAGAACCAGGAAGGAAAACCTCCACCAGAACCAGGAAGGAAAACCTCCATCAGAACCAGGAAGGAAAACCTCCACCAGGACCAGAACCAAGAAGGAAAACCTCCATCAGGACCAGAACCAGGAAGAAAAACCTCCATCAGGACCAGAACCAGGAAGGAAAACCTCCACCAGAACCAGGAAGGAAAACCTCCATCAGAACCAGGAAGGAAAACCTCCACCAGGACCACAACCAGGAAGGAAAACCTCCACCAGAACCAGGAAGGAAAACCTCCATCAGGACCAGAACCAGGAAGGAAAACCTCCATCAGGACCAGAACCAGGAGGAAAACCTCCATCAGGACCAGAACCAGGAAGGAAAACCACCATCAGGACCAGAACCAGGAAGAAAAACCACCATCAGGACCAGAACCAGGAAGAAAAACCACCATCAGGACCAGAACCAGGAAGAAAAACCACCATCAGGACCAGGTCTCATCAGTCCCTCTAACATCAGGAATCTTCCAGTCTTGCTGGTGAACATTCAGCCCTTGTTTAACATGGAAGGTGGAATTTTAGCTTTTCCATCCTTGAGAGGAAACGAGGAAAATCAGCAGCAGCTTTTCAGTCAGAATGAGAGTCTGGTTCCCTGTAAACTATCAATCTCTCAGCATCAGCACGAACACGAACACAAACTCAGGAAGCATTTTGGTAAAGTGGCTTCTCCAGAGAAGCCGGCATTCCGGTGGTTTTCATGTCTGCTGATGAAATCTCCCTGCCTGGCGGTGCAGGTGTCCGTCTGTCCTCAGAGATCCGGCCTCTCGTTATCTGGAGATGCTCCACCGTTCAGCAGAATCGGGATCAGCTTAATGGTCCTCTTCCTGACAGGCAGATTACACGTTTCTTCAGAGGAAAGTTTCTATCTACAGCCGACCGTGTGATGCTCATTTCCCTCATAATGCAGCAGAGGCGGATCAGAACAAGGTCCATTAGGATCTGGGTTTCCTCTTAACTGGGTTTATTTTTAACTGGTAAACTGGTCGTCAGACTTACATGGAAACACTAATCAGATAAAAAAGAAAAAACTGCATTCATGACTTCTGTTAATTATGAAACAACGTGCACATTCAGAGGTTTCTGTGGACTCAACATATCTGCTCCTGGTTTCTGCCCTGGCTTTTCAGGGTTGGTCTAAAGTTAAAACTTCAGTATGTTTCCAAGTTTGGCAAAAATAATGGCATCACCACATGAAAGATGCTGATTGACTTTTTCAATATTTCATCAGCCCGAATTCTGTCACCAGTAAAGATAAACCATGTTGGAACTGAGACATTTTACCAATTAATGGAAAATATGAGCTGATTGTGAATCTGGTGCAGCAACTAGGGGGACCAGATTCCATCCAACCAAATGTGGGACAAAGACTCCATAAGTGTGGGACAACGTGGGACAATAATATTTTTACATTTATACATATAAATATACATATATATATATATATACAGCTGTGTAAAAAGGTTTTTGCCCCCTTCGTAATTTCTTACTTTTTTGCATGTTAGTCACACTTATATGTTTCAGATCATCAAACAAATTTTAATGTGAGTCAAAGATAACACAAGTTAACAGAAAATGCAGTTTTTAAATAAAGATTTTTATTGGGGGACGGGATCCAAACCTCCATGGTCCTGTGTGAAAAAGTGATTGCCCCCCCCCCCCCCCTGTTAAAACATAAATTAAGCTGAGTTCAGTTTCTCTATCCACACCCAGGCCTGATTACTGCCACACCTGTTCTCCATCAGAAATCCCTTAAATAGGACCTGCCTGACAAAGTGAAGTAGACCAAAAGATCCTCCAAAGCTAGACATCATGCTGCCATCCAAAGAAATTCAGGAACAAATGAGAAACAAAGTAATTGAGATCTATCAGTCTGGAAAAGGTTCCAAAGCCATTTCTAAAGCTTTGGGACTCCAGAGAACCACAGTGAGAACCATTATCCACAAATGGTGAAAACATGGAACAGTGGTGAACCTTCCCAGGAGGGGCCGGCCGACCAAAATGACCCCAAGAGCACAGCGACGACTCATCCAAGAGGTCACAAAAGACCCCAGAACAACATCCAAGAACTGCAGGCCTCACTTGCCTCAATGAAGGTCAGTGTTCATGACCCCCCAACAAAAAGAGACTGGGGGGGCAAAAATGGCTGCATGGCAGAGTTCCAAGACCAAAACCACTGCTGAGCAAAAAGAACATAAAGGCTCGTCTCAGTTTAGCCAGAAAGCATCTTGATGATCCCCAAGACTTTTGGGAAAATACTCTGTGGACTGACGAGACAAAAGTGGAACTTTCTGGAAGGTGGAGGTCCCATTACATCTGGCGTAAAAGTAACACGGCATTTCAGAAAAGGAACATCATAAAAATCGTGGTTTTAGTGTGATGGTCTGGGGTTGTTTTGTTGCTTCAGGACCTTGAAGACTTGCTGTGGTAAATGAAACCATGAATTCTGCTGTCTACTGATTTAACAGCCACATGAGCGGAATAGAGTCTGGCTGCAGCTTGGAAGCTAGGTGTGTAGTTACCCACGTTACTTCACCACAGCTACATTACACCACACCTGTACTACACCACACCACCACCACACACATAAGAGCACTGTGAAATCCAACCGTGACTCTTACCTTCCCCTGACCACAACCCGCCCACTACACAAGACAACACACAGCTGTTTAATCAGGTTTTGGCAGACGATCACATTTAAACCCTGCCTGTGTGTGTTCATGTATGTGTGCACACACATTTGAGGTACCTCTTTTCTGGAGATGGACGACACCTCTGTCCTACAGTAGATCCAGTCCTTGTAGCTTGGTGTGGATGGGAAAGCTCAGTACTGGGCCATCCATTGATGAAATGCTTTCACAAAAAATATAACTACATGTACCTTATGTACCATGACCAAAGTACAAAAACTAGCACGTTTGGCTAGCGTTAGCTAACTTAAGCTAACGTTAGGGATGTTAAAGATAACTTCATACAGCAACGTGACAGCATGTTGCCTCAAATACGATGTTGCCTGCAGTATAACTTTATGCAAAGCCACTTTTCTCGTTTGAAATGTGGCTTGGGAAAGGGCAAAAAAATTCACCCCATCGCTCAGCCTCTCAGGAAACCTAGGGTCTGAGTTGCATGTACCCCATGCACACTGTTTGACCATTTTAAACTGAAAAAAACACAAAGACATAAAAACAAACAAAAACGGATTAACTTCAATGCACTTCAGCAGAGAATGTCTGAGTGTGTTGAGTTAGCTGTGCGCACTGTGATTGGCTGATCGCGTTTGGGGGAGTGGTTTAGCTAAAGGTCAATTGAGGCCATCTTCAGTGTGGGCGAGGTGGTCATAGCGATTAAGTCATTTGTTTGGGACACACCCTGAACAACAATGGAGGAAGTGGAGCTTGGGATTTACCTGCCGTTCATTATCACCACCGTTTAGTGCGGTGTTCTCTGTCAGGATTCCATCTCTTCTCTTCTTGCTGAGCTGCTGCTGTTGCTAACATTTTCTCTGGTCAGCTGTATCTATCTGCGACTTGCAACCCAGAGACGTGCCGTTTAGTGGGTGGTCGTGGTTAGGGTTAGATTTGACCGTGCTCTCATTGACTGTGTGGCACGCCACTTTACGACACACACCTATCTTGCGAGCTGCTGACAGACCATTCTCTCTCTGGTCTCTCTTTTTCCTCTGCATGGTTTTCCTGTCGTTTACGGTTTTATAACCAGCGGTTTGTTTGATTCTGCCTCATATGAACCACCAGAGTCCTGCACGCAGCTCAGTGTTGTATGATGCAGCATCACCAGTTCAGGAGTTAAATGTGATGCAGCAGCAGCTGTTCATCCATAGCGCTGAACTGAGCTGCTTTTACAGATCTGGGCATGAAAAAGTTCCTCCTTTTTCTGCCAGAAGTGGTGCACTATTAGTGCACCACTACTGCACTATCAAATCAAATCAAATCAAGCTTTATTTATAAAGCACTTTTCATACCATTAAAAAGCAACACAAAGTGCTTGACATAGTAAAAACAAAATGTGAATTCAAATAAAAACAAGCCTTCACACATCCAGATACAACACAAAACACACACATGCACACACCCAACCCCCTCCCAATTCCACACCTAACTACAACCCCCCAACTCCTCTCTTTTAAGTGAACAGGTATAAAAACAGTAACTGTAAAAACCATCTGGCATGACACTGCTGTGAGGAAACGATATCCATTCGCACCAGGAGCCAGCCCCCCCTAGCCACATAAGGCCCAGCTGCAGGGACCCCCAGATCATGACAGGCCAGCGTCCACACCACAGCCGCAGGGCTGCAGTGCAGGACCCCAGACACCAAGAAAAGGGCATCCACCACAGCCGTTACCCCCCAGACCGAGCAGGCAGAACTCCTGGAGCGAAGGATCCCCATGAGGAAACACTGGGGGAAGTTAAAATTTTTTAGAGTTAAACCAAAAATAAGTAGATAAATAAATAAATAAAATAAAAGCTAGATAATAAAATACACATAAAAGGAATTAATACAAATAGAATCAATTTGAATATCGTAAAACCAAAGTTAAAAATAAATAAATAGATAAAAGAAAAGAAAAGAAAAGAAAAGAAAAGAATCATATAAAAATGAAATAAAATTCAATCAAAAGCTAAGTTAAAATCACTGGCTGAACGACTTGTCCTGCAAATACGGCATCATGTACGGTGTCCAAACTTGGCGTGTAGAAACATCCTTGTTCCGGGCATTTATTTATGCTCTGAAATCATTTCCCCTGGGCACGCAGATGTTTCTCTGTGCGATTGAATTAGCAGACAGGTGGCTGGGAAGTGGCTGGCAGTTGGCTGAAAGGGGAACTTTTTCATGCCCAGATCTGTGGAAAGTCTGACCCATAAGTCATTGTATATGACAATAAACTCATCATAATGTAACACTGTTTATATTTAGCGACACAACGTGACGATGTGCTGGTTTAACGTTACTGGTACAGTGCATGGACCAGTGCAGGTTGCTGCTGTGTGACGACAGGATGACAGAAAAGAAGAGAAGAATGCTGCTTAAACTGAATCCAGAACGATCTTGAAATGCCCAAAAAGCATTAAAGCAATTATTTTCATACAAATTTAATGACCCAAATACAGTTGCAAAGTGTGGCAGAAGAATCTGCAGCTGCCACCCGGTCCGTCCACTGAAGTGTCCAGGTGTACTTCAACTAAAGGTAAACAAGACGTCAGTAGGGCAGCTTTCCAAGGGGGGGCTGTTCCGCTCTGTGATACAAATGACCGTGATGATGGAAAGCTGTTAAGCTAGCTTTAATAATAGCTTTGAATAAAAGAGATGAGAAACCTCAGTTTTGTATCAGATCTGCTGGGGCATAAATTTGTCTCACAGATGATTGCGTCAAACATGGCTCCTATCAAGGTCCTCCCTCGTGCAACGCAAACTGATGGGGAAGGTAGTTCTGATAACTAAACTCCAGACGGGTAGTTATAGGAACTGATCCTAGAACCTCTCTGTCCGAATGCGGCCGATTGTCATGTGAACAAGCTAAACTCGGGTAGTTTGGTGTCGGCCCAACGAGGACCGGGTCAGTAAGTGCTGATGAAAAAGGGGCTTTAGAAACTGGTTGGGGCGGTTCTGGATGCAGCCTTCCTGGATGTATTTACATAAGAAAGGCTGAGTTAATTAGGCATGACAGATCCGCTGGGACTACGGGAAAACACCAATGGCAGAACGTGGTAGTTCTACTGTAATATTATTTATTTTATTAGCTTATAAAGATTTTGACATTCAAATATAAAACAAAGCATGCTGTGCTGTGTTTGTAGCACATAAATGTTGGTATAAATGAAAAAATATCATTTTTTGCAGGGGTGGCCAGCTTGGTGTTCAGGGGGGCCCTGGCCACCACCCCTTGGGGGCGTCATTGGCAAACAGGCTGGCATCTTTGATTTTCTGACTTCCAAAGCATGTACAACCCAGCAATTCTCCTAAAATACTCAAAATAACCAGAATCTACCATGTTCATCTGAGAAGTGACAGACGTGTGACAAACTACCATTCCCACTCCAGAAAGTTCAACTTGATGTGCAAATGGAGCGTTTTTTTACTCGTATAATATGCTACATTCCCTCCATTCTCACGAGAAATGCCACCCAAAACAAGTGAGCAAACATCCAACATTCACGTAGAAATCTGTAACACAAATAGAGACAACACACGAAACACAAACAATCAAAGACATGGCAGCAAAAGTGTCTTTATTCACTCATGTTTTAGTTCCACATCTTAAAAAACTGTCAGCATTTACAAACACAGTCGTCTGTCTGCGACGTCTTCCCACTGAATACAGATCTCACTGACTTCTTTCTACTGACATGGAAAAAACGAAGTTCTGGACTGAAACCAGCATGAGACACGTTTGAAGGAGGTTTTCATTAAAAAACAAACAGTGCTGATTTAGGACAACATTAAAGACCACACACGCCCACCATACATAGATAGATAGATGTGTGTAGGTGTATGCGAGTATGCAGTTTGTATGTGTGTAGTTCGTGTGTGTCTTTTGTGTGTGTGTAGTTGTGTATGTATATTCGTGTAGTTGGTGTGCGTGAAGTTGATATGTTTGTATATTTGGGTAGTTTGTGGGTGTAGATTGTGTGTGTGTGTAGTTTGTGTACGTGTAGTTTGTGTACGTGTAGTTTGAATGTGTGTCGTTATTGTGCATGTAGTTTGTGTGGGTGTAGATTGTGTGCGTGTGTAGTTTGTGTATGTGTAGTTTGTGTGTGTAATTTGAATGTGTGTCGTTATTGTGCATGTAGTTTGTGTGGGTGTAGATTGTGTGTGTGTGTAGTTTGTGTATGTGTAGTTTGTGTGTGTAATTTGAATGTGTGTCGTTATTGTGCATGTAGTTTGTGTGGGTGTAGATTGTGTGTGTGTGTAGTTTGTGTATGGGTAGTTTGTGTGTGTAATTTGAATGTGTGTCGTTATTGTGCATGTAGTTTGTGTGGGTGTAGATTGTGTGTGTGTGTAGTTTGTGTACGTGTAGTTTGTGTGTGTAATTTGAATGTGTGTCGTTATTGTGCATGTAGTTTGTGTGGGTGTAGATTGTGTGTGTGTGTAGTTTGTGTACGTGTAGTTTGTGTGTGTAATTTGAATGTGTGTCGTTATTGTGCATGTAGTTTGTGTGGGTGTAGATTGTGTGTGTAGTTTGTGTGGGTGTAGATTGTGTGTGTGTGTGTAGTTTGTGTACGTGTAGTTTGTGTGTGTAATTTGAATGTGTGTCGTTATTGTGCATGTAGTTTGTGTGGGTGTAGATTGTGTGTGTGTGTAGTTTGTGTACGTGTAGTTTGTGTGTGTAATTTGAATGTGTGTCGTTATTGTGCATGTAGTTTGTGTGGGTGTAGATTGTGTGTGTGTGTAGTTTGTGTACGTGTAGTTTGTGTGTGTAATTTGAATGTGTGTCGTTATTGTGCATGTAGTTTGTGTGGGTGTAGATTGTGTGTGTGTGTAGTTTGTGTGTGTAATTTGAATGTGTGTCGTTATTGTACATGTAGTTTGTGTGGGTGTAGATTGTGTGTGTGTGTAGTTTGTGTACGTGTAGTTTGTGTGTGTAATTTGAATGTGTGTCGTTATTGTGCATGTAGTTTGTGTGGGTGTAGATTGTGTGTGTGTGTAGTTTGTGTGTGTAATTTGAATGTGTGTCGTTATTGTACATGTAGTTTGTGTGGGTGTAGATTGTGTGTGTGTGTAGTTTGTGTGTGTAATTTGAATGTGTGGCGTTATTGTGCATGTAGTTTGTGTGGGTGTAGATTGTGTGTGTAGTTTGTGTGGGTGTAGTTTGTGTGTGTGCAGTTTAAACGCTCAGGGACTGCATCCCCCTGCTGATGGAGTCCCAGTGGTTGGGCTCCCAGGCCAGGAACCAGCCGGTGAAGGTGGGGGGCTCGTGGCCTTGCTTCACCACCACCACGGGGGTGCGCTGGTCCCGCCCACTCGGGTCAGTCTCGATGTACTGTTTGGCTGCAGAGACACAGACAACCACAGGAAACGTGATGATAGCCTCGTTTTTAACTTCAGTCCTGTTTATCTTACATCGTCTTCGTTTGGCACCTCGCGTGCTGTGTATGAATATTTCTTAATTTTATTAACTATTTTAGTGCACAGTTTTGCATGCTGCCACGTTTCTATCTCTGCAAATCTGCTGGAAAAATCAGTTGCTCGTAGATAAATAAAGTCTGATTTTATCATGTTTCATAACTGTAACACACAATTTAAAATCAGACTTTTTAAATCTCACCAGATCTGACAGATTCGGTCTTCTCCACCTCATTGGCGTCCTTTCCAATCCAGACAAACACCTGAAGCAGAGGAGCACACATGAGTTGGTGTTCAGCTGTGTTCAGGTAGAGATGTAGGACTGCTGACATCACCTGGTCCCACACGTCCAGGAGCATGACATCATCTTCAGCCAGGTCACCCTGCGTGAACTCACCAGGAACCTCCTCGATCTGCACACAGTGACAGCTGGATTCAAGAGAAACACCGAGGAGCTGCTGACGCGGCGTCTCCTCAACACGACTTTTATACTGTGTATATTGTGGTAAGGTCTGCAACCGAGGGCCCGGGTGGGATTAAATCCCAGACTCCCGGGTGAGAGTCATGCGTGCTGACCAGGGGCCTCATGTACAAAGGGTTCGTACGCACAAAAACGTGGCGTACGATCATTTCCACGGTAAAGTCGAGATGTATCAAGAATGGAGTGACCGTGGAAATGTGCGGTGCTTCACGTCAACTTCATGGCTGGCGTACGAACGTTTCTACAGCTGTGGAGACTTTGGCGACACTTGGAGGCGACGCTGGGAAACTGTTAAAAGAAATAAATGTGAAAACAACCATCCCCAGACTGAGTGATGTGGTCAGACACATGAACAAACAGCCCTCATAAACAATTAACACCTGCGTCTGCAATTATGTGTGGATATAAAAGCGCAAAGTGGAGCAAAAATAGGCTCCTTTCCAGCAGCTGTTTTAGATGGAAGAAGACGTTAGAAATGGTGGATATACAGAGAGAGTGTTTTTAGAGGTCGAGAAGATTTACTGATTTAATGATAACTGGCTGGTCAGACGCTTTAAGTTCCTGTCATATGGCGCTAAGCAGACTGTAGTAGGGCTGGGCGATATGGACCAAAAGTCATATCTCGATATATTTAGGCTGAATATCGATATACGATATATATCTCGATATTTTTATCGCAAGGTGTGAGCAAATACTTTGTTACAGTCAGAGCCAAATATGACATTATAAGTAGTTTAATTTAAACAGACCGGATGAAATAATGCTCAGCTGTTCAAAGAATGATAAAATGTAAACAGAAATACTGTATAATACTGTATGTAGTAATACTCGCAGATGCAAGTAAGGAACATTACACAGAATTAAATGTAACAAACCCTAGTAAGGTCAGCATTTATATACAAAGACAAAACATACATTGAACTCCATATCTCGATATGGGCGATATGGTCCAATTCCATATCTCATTTGAAAATATATCGATATATTTTTCATATCGATATATCGCCCAGCCCTAGACTGTAGTTGTATGTTCAGGTAAATCCATAGTGTTTTATTATGGTGGGACTTGTTGTGTTTTGTGCTGTGGATTTGTATTTGTTGTGGACTGGGTTATTCCATGAACTGCAAACAGACAGCTGGTTGCTAATTGACACACCTGCACCTCATTCAATCAGTGACTGGTAATCACCAGTCAGTCCTCTCCTTCCCTATAAGACACCAGATAACTGTTAAATGGGACAGAAGAAACAGGGCAAATGTGAAGCTGCTGGCGCCACCACGGGTGACGTCTGGATTTGGGAGTCTTCGGCTGTGGGATTGACTTCCTGGCTCTGAGGTGGAGTGTCTCCAGACTGTGCCATTCAACGCTCGCTACTCCTTTTAGGAAGGGAAGTAACCATGCCCTTGGATTGAGTATGCGTGAACCCTCTAGATGTGCAGAGCAGTACCTGGGTGTTCTTCCGATTTACAGGAGGTGTTGACCTGGGTGGCGGCGGAGCAGCAACATTGGCAGTGTTTGGACTGATTGGCCTACGCATAATTATCTAAAGGAAAGTAAACAGATCCAGAGGTTGGACCAGCAAGTGGATTCTTGCACAGGCGGAACGTGCACTGATTCTCTTCCCTTTCCTGACAGCAACGAGTGGCAGCAGGCTCCTGGCACCGGATCTGTGGATTGGACTGCGGCCTGTAGTGGTGTGTTCCCCAGAGACGACTGGGATGCGAGGGCAGGTCCGGATTACCATACCGAACTGACCTGCACGAAAGATTTTATCAAGGAAGTACGCTAGCCTGGCATCAGGACCCCGGCTTGACTGACTTTTTAGAAAAGTTTTTACAGTGGACTTCCCAACATTGCATTTTATCTTTCTTAATGAATAAAAGATTTGTATTTAGTTATGGCTCTGCTGTTCTCATTGTGACGGTGTGGTCGGGAATTGGGGACCTGTGAGATTACAATCCTCAACCTTGTTACATTTCTGGCGTTGGTCGGCAGGATTCCCTTACCACACCGCACACTGCAGAATGGCAGATGAAAATGAAATGCAGTCTGAAAGCGCAGGACCAAGTGTAACACCGAGCTTACCAGTTATAAATGCAATGATGATGCCCTGGTTTATGGGGGTCCCATGGATCCCGAGATTCAGTGGTGATCAAAGTAAAATGGGTTTTTCAGAATGGAACGGGCAGGTTCAAGCAATGTTGAGGGCACAAGGGTTGAATGAGGAACAGAAAATTGACTTTATATTTGGAGCCTTTGAGGGTGATGCTAAACGAGAAATGCGGCTATTGGATCCAGCCAGACGTGCCACTAGCACAGCAATACTACAAGAATTAAAGAGACTATATGGCCAAGCAATCCCCGTGGCCCAGCTTCGGGCACAATTTTTTAAATGTCACCAACAGGAGGACGAGACTGCAGCTGCTTACATCCTTCGGCTCCGTGAACTCTTCTCTGCATGGCGGGAGCATGAACCAAGTGGCTCAGCTCAGGATGAGACGACTATCCGGGACCAGCTTGTGTTGGGGTTGAGACCTGGCCTGATACAACAGGAACTCCAGCGGCAGGTGCGTAGAGACCCCAGAATGTCCTTTAGCGAAGCTTCTAGTGAAGCTAGAGCATTGGAAGCTGAGATGAAGAATGAGTTGGCCTGTGCATCACGTGTGTCTGTGCCACCACCGCGACAGACCCCTGCGACGACATGCCCAGAGGAATGGCAAGAAACCGTAAGAGCTGAACTTAAGAAGGAAATGAAAGATCAGTTGACTGTTCTTAAAGAAGCATTAACAGAGACTTTAACTGAAGAAATTAAACGCCAACTCTCCCCACAGGTCAGCCCAGTTGTACGGGGGGATGTAAACCCACCTCCGAGGGGGAGGGTTAATGCGGGCCGCTATATACCCTCATCTGGGCAACACCAGGCATTCCAATGGGACAAATGGGGTCAACCTATCTGCAGACGCTGTGGTAAGGCTGGCCATATCCAGAGGCGCTGTGCAGACGGGAGGCATTTAAACTAACATCCCCAGCCACTGGGAGCCAAGTGGTCGGGGAGGGGGAACAGGAAAATGAGACAAGGCAAGCTATTATTGGGACATGTCCAGGGGTGGAAATTTGCGTTGCTGGGGTGAAATTGCCTTGCTTGCTGGACACAGGCTCACAAGTCACACTATTTAGTGAATCTTTTTTTAAACGATGGTTGAGTGGTGAGCAAAGACGGAACCCACAAGACCTCTACTGGTTAACACTAAAGGCTGCCAACGGACTTCGTATCCCATACACTGGATATGCCATCTTGGACTTCTCAGTGGGAGGAGTAACTGTACCAGGTAAAGGAGTCATTATTGTCAAGGATGAGTGCCTGAATGCTGAGAAAGGTATTCTAGGCATGAATGTGATTTCCCACTTCTGGAAGGAATTGTTTCAGGGAATTCACCCAGGGCTGACCGCGTTTGGTGCCACCATGTCTCATGAGGCCAAGGGTGAGTGGGAACGGGCTTTTGCTGCCTGCCGGAAGGTGTCACAAGTGGAACCAGAACAGGTTGGAGTGGCTCGGCTGACCCGCCAAGACCCAGTCTTTGTGCCTCCAAACAGCGAGATGGTGCTGTGGACCCAACTGTATGGGCCTGGGAACATGTCTAACCTTTGTGCTTTGGTGGAGGGGCCAGAGAGGGATGACGAATGGCAGGTGGCCCGGGCTGTAGTCCAGGTGGTGAAAGGACGCCTCCCGATAAGGGTATGTAACATGAATCCTTACCCTGTCTTAATACCCCAGCGGCGCCCTCTGGCAAATGTCTTCCAGGTTGATCCAAGCCAGATCCGGGGAGAAAAGGATCTTGTTCTAAAGACTTCTGAGCAAGGAGTTGTTGAGGTGGATGTTCAAGCAAGCTACGCCACCAAGGAAGACTCTCATCCTGTCAGCGAGCTGAAAGGTGAGGGACTGACGGCAGAACAGCAGCAGAAAATGGATTTACTGTTGCAGCGTTGGAAGGGAGTTTTTGCAGCTGGTGATGAGGACTTTGGACGAACTAGTGCAGTTCTCCCTTCAATCCCTACAGGGTCAGCACCACCCAATAGGGAACGCTACAGGCCAATTCCACCAAGCCTATACCCAGAGTTGAGGGGGCTACTCCAAAACATGCTGGATAATGAGGTCATTAAAGAGAGCTCCAGCCCTTGGGCAGCACCAATTGTCCTCGTGAAAAAGGATGGATCATGGCGGTTCTGTGTAGATTACCGGAAGCTTAATGCTCTTACACACAAGGATGCCTATCCTCTACCCAGGATAGAGGAATCTCTCACTAGCCTCAAACAAGCTGCCTGGTATTCCACCCTTGATCTGGCCAGTGGTTTTTGGCAGGTGGAGATGGATCCAAAAGACATGGAGAGGACGGCATTTACAACTCATCTGGGTCTCTATGAGTTCCAGAGGATGCCTTTTGGTCTGTGCAATGCGCCGGCTACATTTCAGCGGCTGATGCAAAGGTGCCTGGGGGGACAGGTTAACGAGTCTCTCCTCATCTACTTGGATGATGTGGTCGTGTATTCCCCAGATTTTGACACCCACATCAAGCATCTGGAGCAGGTTTTCGAGAAGCTAGCTTCCCATGGGTTGAAATTGCAGCCCCACAAGTGTAGCCTGTTCCAGAGGAAGGTCACCTACCTTGGTCATGTCATCTCCAAAGATGGAATATCAACAGACCCGGAGAAGACCGCTTCTGTGAAAAACTGGCCTGTTCCTTCAACCATCAAACAGGTACGGTAATTTTTGGGGTTTGTGGGATATTATCGAAGGTTCATCAAGGGTTTTTCCAGAATAGCAGCGCCCTTGAATGCCCTCCTAGTAGGCACTGCTAGCATGCAGCAAGGAAGGAGGATGGTCGATTGGACTACAGACTGCCAGGTGGCATTTGACGCCCTGAAGGCGGCCTTGGTGAGTGCTCCAATTTTGGCCTATGCAGATTTTAAGCCATTTCACTTGTACACCGATGCTAGCCTAGGGGGCTTGGGGGCTGTGCTAGCACAAGTACAAGACGACCGGGAGAGGGTAATTGCTTATGCTAGCAGAAGCTTACACCCCACCGAAAGGAACGACAAACTACAGCTCTTTCAAGCTGGAGTTTCTGGCCCTTAAGTGGGCTGTTACTGAAAAGTTCAAGGACTATTTGTGGGGCAATAAGTTCATCGCTTTCACGGATAATAACCCACTTGTCCACCTTGATACAGCACACTTGGGGGCTACAGAACAGCGATGGGCGGCTCAACTGGCAAGCTTTGACTTTGAGTTAAAGTACCGTCCTGGGATCGCTAACCGTAATGCTGATGTGTTGTCTAGGTTGCCACAGGAGATGGTACCTGTCCAGCCGGCAGGAGTAATGTCTGCACAGCAGGCCCAGGTCCCAGCAGTGGAGGAGGACTCTGCCCCTGGGAGCCAATGGAGGGATTGGCAGGAGGAAGATCCATCAATGGCACAAGTAAAGGTATGGGTGGTAAATGGCCATCTTCCAGAACCCAGTGAAAGGAAGGCAAGCCTGCCTGCCGTGAGGCGCCTCCTTAGGGAGTGGAGTCGACTATATGTCCAGGAGGGAGTGCTCAAGCGCAGAATCCTTGAGCACCACACAGGACTTGGCCTATCCCAAATTGTGGTGCCCATAGGTAAGACCAAGGAGCTGTGGGAGAAGTACCACAATACTTCGGGCCACATGGGTGTGACCAAGGTGGAAGCCTTGTTAAGGAGAGCTTTCTATTGGCCAAACATGGCCACAAACCTGCAAGAATGGACATCGAAGTGTGTGATCTGTCTTCAACAGAAGAGGGGCCCCGAGGTAAGGGCCCCCCTGGTGCCTATTCTGACATCATATCCATTGGAAACTGTTTCGATTGATTACTTGTCTCTTGGTCGGCAAGGGGACACTTACCCGTATTTGTTAGTCATGACTGATCTTTTTTCAAAGTATGGATGGGCTGTCCCTACTAAAGATCAGACTGCAGCCACCACTACTCGTGCCCTATGGCGCCACCTCATCCAGCCTTGGGGCTGTCCAGAACGGGTTTTGTCTGACCAGGGAGCAGCCTTTGAATCATCCTTGGTGGCACAGTTGTGCAGCCTGTATGGGTGCACTAAAGTTCGAACTACACCTTACAGGCCCCAAGGGAATGGGGCCTGTGAAAGATTTAATAAGACTCTTCTGTCTCTTTTAGGAACGTTGAGCCAACAAGACAAAGCACATTGGCCGGATCATTTGCCCACCCTACTCCAGATGTATAATAATACGATCCATGAGACCACTGGACTGACTCCACATTTTATGTTTGGACGACATGCCCGCCTGCCATTGGAAGCCGCTGTTGGGGCTCAATCGCTGACCCAGAGACATGACCTGGATGGCTGGGTTCAAAAACACCATCAGATCCTTCAGAAAGTCTACAGACAGGTGGCAGCAAAGACTAAGGAGAGCCGGATGCGGGATAAGGACAGGTTTGATAAAGAAGCGAAATGCCTTCCCTTGCTTCCTGGAGAAAGAGTGCTGTTGCGGAATTTCCGTCGCAGAGAACAAGGCAAGTTGGCACCCCACTGGCAGTCTCAGCCCTACATTGTTCTTGAGCAACACCGCCCTGGTCTGCCAGTGTTCCTGATCAAACCAGAAGGAAAGGAGGGACCAATCAGAACAATTCACCGAAACCATCTTAGACCTTGCCCCTTTAACCTTCCTGAAGCACTACCACAAGCCGCACAAACTGAAATGAACAATCTTAATGTTGCTGACATGTTACAACCAAATCTCTCATTTTTACCTCTGACCTTTGTGCCTACAACATCTGCTCCTCCCGCAGGCCCGGTGGGGAATGACATAGTTCCTGCTGTAGTCCCTGACAGTCAGGAAGTGGAAATTGTGGCAGCTTTACGAAGATCACAAAGACAGAATAGGGGTAGGCCCCCAGACAGGTATGGACATTGAGATTTTGTCGGGATGACAACTGTTAAAGGGGGGAGGAGTGTCATATGGCGCTAAGCAGACTGTAGTTGTATGTGCAGGTAAATCCATAGTGTTTTATTATGGTGGGACTTGTTGTGTTTTGTGCTGTGGATTTGTATTTGTTGTGGACTGGGTTATTCCATGAACTGCAAACAGACAGCTGGTTGCTAATTGACACACCTGCACCTCATTCAATCAGTGACTGGTAATCACCAGTCAGTCCTCCCCTTCCCTATAAGACACCAGATAACTGTTAAATGGGACAGAAGAAACAGGGCAAATGTGAAGGTGCTGGCGCCACCACGGGTGACGTCTGGATTTGGGAGTCTTCGGCTGTGGGATTGACTTCCTGGCTCTGAGGTGGAGTGTCTCCAGACTGTGCCATTCAACGCTCGCTACTCCTTTTAGGAAGGGAAGTAACCATGCCCTTGGATTGAGTATGCGTGAACCCTCTAGATGTGCAGAGCAGTACCTGGGTGTTCTTCCGATTTACAGGAGGTGTTGACCTGGGTGGCGGCGGAGCAGCAACATTGGCAGTGTTTGGACTGATTGGCCTACGCATAATTATCTAAAGGAAAGTAAACAGATCCAGAGGTTGGACCAGCAAGTGGATTCTTGCACAGGCGGAACGTGCACTGATTCTCTTCCCTTTCCTGACAGCGAGTGGCAGCAGGCTCCTGGCACCGGATCTGTGGATTGGACTGCGGCCTATAGTGGTGTGTTCCCCAGAGACGACTGGGATGCGAGGGCAGGTCCGGATTACCATACCGAACTGACCTGCACGAAAGATTTTATCAAGGAAGTACGCTAGCCTGGCATCAGGACCCCGGCTTGACTGACTTTTTAGAAAAGTTTTTACAGTGGACTTCCCAACATTGCATTTTATCTTTCTTAATGAATAAAAGATTTGTATTTAGTTATGGCTCTGCTGTTCTCATTGTGACGGTGTGGTCGGGAATTGGGGACCTGTGAGATTACAATCCTCAACCTTGTTACATTCCCAGAGACATCTCTGTGCACAGCTGAAGCCAGGCTGGGGTGGGCAACACACCCAGCTGTGCCTCCACGCGCTCCGGCGAATAAATTCACTTATATGCCGGTTTGTTTTATTAATGCACTTAATTTGTGAGGACATCTATAGGATGATCTGTTCAATCATTTATACCAACACAGCAGGGGGGAGGACTCGGCCGGTATGGCGATTTAACAGTAGCAGGTCTGTTACATCTACATCCCGGGATGAGGAAACCCCCGAGGCTGTGACACAGGTGATGCAGGAGGAAATCCCAATGCTGCACGTCCTCTTATGGTAATAGATTGTGTCAGCTAATAAATCCAGTATTTCCCGTGACATCAGGCTGTGAGGAGGCGACTGTATAAACACACGTTTCACAAATATATATTTATTTACCTTTAGAAAAACCGGAGTCACCCGCGTGAACTCCCACCACCTCTGAAAGACTAAATGCAGTCACGAGCAGCCGTCCTCTGATTCACATCCAACTTGAAGTTGGACCACTTCGTTTTTCGGCTTGTGTGCGCGACTCTGACCCCACATCTTTGACCGCGACACACACTGTCCCATTCACTTTTCTGTTGGGTGTGTTGCCGGACAACAGCGTGTTAAAGTTCACATTTTTGCGCATTTATACTTAAACAAGCTGCCTCAAGTTCGTTCTCTGTGAATTTTTTTCATTTTCATTCACTGTCATGCTCATATTTTGTCTTTCTGATCGTGCAGAGAGGAGAATCTCTGCTGCAGATCTCATTTAAATGTCATTTGCGTATTTATGTTGGGGGTGTGGACAGGGAGGCGTCAGGTACTCCAACATGTGCGCTCAATTCCACGTTGATTGGGATGTACAAAGGAAAAGTACTTGGATCCATGTGTGCGCACAGATTCATACATCTGAAAACTTTTGTGCGTATGACGTTTTCAGGATTTGATCGTACGCCGGGTTTCAGTAGGAAATCCACGCAACTCTTTGTACATGAGGCCCCAGGACCAGGACATCCCTGTGGCCAAGTAGCCAGGGCGCATGACCAATCAGAGGCATGGTGACAGGACCATCAACTGCCACAATATCATGAAGTATTAGGGTGTGTTCAGACCAAACGTGATTTGAGCATCAAGCACGTCAGTTCGACGCACCTGACACATAGTACACGCGTCAAACGCCAAAGTTGGAAAATCTGAACTTTTGTAGTGTTGATGCGGGGCGTTTACCAATCAGAGAGACTCAGTACGTCTCAGTGTCGTGACGCAGACACATTTTCTGACAGCAAGGGAAATACCGAGGAGACCCCGGGGGATCTCTTCACTCAACGGAGACAGTGGAGGATAAACTGTGATCTGTGTCCGGTCCTGGGTTTCTAAGTTGACGACCTGCTGTGCCGATGGAGTTTGATGGGCTCATGATGAAAATGAAATGAAATGAAAATGAAATGAAAAATACTTTACTCATCCCCGAAGGAAATTCAGTATTGTAAAAGCTCTTTTTTTTTTTTTTTTTTTTTTTTTTTTAAATAAACAAAAAAGTCAGTCAGTCTTGTACTTTAGAGTGATGGTTGCTGGCAGGAATGAATTCCTGTATCTCTCCGTCCTACAGCGAACTTGACGCAGCCTCCCACTGAACACACTCTATTGATTCTTCACCGTGTTGTGGAGAGGAGGAAGAGTCCTCCATCATCTTCATCAGCTTGTGAAGCATTCTTTTTTGAACGATCAGCTCCAGCGGCTCCAGAGTTCTCCCCAGCACAGAACCAGCTTTCTTGATCAGCTTGTTTAGTTTCTTCAAGTCTCTGATTCTGATGCTGCTTCCCCAGCAGATGCTGCAAAGCTAATTGCACTTTCCACAACAGACTTGTAGAAGATCTGCAACATCTTGGTGCAGACGTTGAATGATCTCAGCTTCCTTAAGAAGTAGAGTCTGCTCTGACCTTTCTTGTAGATGTAGTCACTGTTGCATTTCCAATCGAGTCTGTTGTCCAGCTGAACTCCAGGTATTTGTAGTTCTCCACCACCTCCACCTCCTCTTCCAGGATGTAGACAGGACTATGCTGCTTATTCTTGCTCCTCCTGAAGTCAACAATCATCTCTTTAGTCTTGCTGGTATTTAAGATGAGCTGATTGTTACTGCACCATTTCACAAACTGATTGACAAGTTCCCTGTACTCGGCTTCTTGTCCATCACTGATACACCCCACAACTGCAGAGTCATCAGAATATTTCTGCAGATGACAGGACTCAGAGTTGTACTGGAAGTCTGAGGTGTACAGTGTAAAGAGGAATGGTGAGAGTACAGTTCCTTATGGTGCTCCAGTGCTGCTGATCACCATCTCAGACACACAACCTTTCAGTCTCACAAACTGTGGTCTGTTTGTTAGGTAGTCGTAAATCCAGGTGGTTGTGGAGGATCCACCTGGAAGTTATGGAGCTTCTCACATAGCAAAGCAGGCTGAATAGTATTAAAGGCACTTGAAAAATCAAAGAACATGACCCTCAAAGTGCTGCCTGACTGGTCCAGATGAGAGTGGGCTCTCTGAAGCAAGAAGATGATGGCGTCTTCAACCCCAAGCCCATTACCATATGCGAACTGTAATGGGTCCTGAAAGGTGTTCACTTGCTTGTTGAGGTGAGCCAGTAAGAGTCTCTCCAGGACTTTCATGATGTGAGATGTCAGGGCAACTGGTCTGTAGTCATCTGGTTCTGGTCCTGGTTCTGGTTCTGGTCTGTAGTCATCTGGTTCAGCTGGTTGTGGTTTTTTAGGGACAGGAACAAGACAGGATGTTTTCCACAGCACAGGAACTCTGTTCTGTTTCAGGCTGGTGTTAAAAAGGTGCTGGAGAACCGGACATAGTTGTTCTGAGCAGGTCTTGAGAACTCTTGGACTGACACTATCTGGACCTGCAGCCTTGTTCTGGTTCAGTTTTTCTAGTTGTTTCTTGACCTGGTCACAGGAGACAGTCAGGCTGGAGGTGGAGACAGAGGAGGTCTCAGGATGTCCTGATGTGGAGGGAGAGGAGGCTGTGTTCAGGTCCATGACTGAGGTGCAGGGTGACAGAGTGGAGGTGGGACAGGAAAGCTGTGGACTCATGGAGGGTGTGTGGTGTGTTGGGTTGTCGGCAGGGGGGAACTGAACCTATTGAAGAACATGTTCAGTTCGTTAGCTCTGTCCAGACCTCCGTCAGTCTGTTCCCCCTTTAACTTGAAGCCAGTGATCTTCTTCATTCCCGACCACACATCCCTCACGTTGTTCTGCTGGAGCTGCTCTCCAACTTCTTCCTGTAGTCCTCCTTCACTTCTTAGTCTGTGTTTTCAGTTGTTTTTGTGTGGTCTTCAGTAGCTCCCTGTCTCCATCCCTGAAAGCTTTCTTTTTGATGTTCAGCAGCTTTTTCAGGTCACTGGTGATCCAGGGTTTGTTATTGGGGAAGCACCTCACTGTTCTTGTTGGAACAATGTTGTCCACACAGAAGTTTATGTAATCTGTCACATACTCAGTCATGGTGTTGATGTCATCTCCATGAGGTTCACAGAGGACATTCCAGTCTGTGGCCTCAAAGCACCCTCTCAGAGCATCTTCAGCCTCAGTAGACCAGGTTTTAATCGTCCTCCTAATGACTGGTTGCTGCTGAACGATGGGCTTGTAGGTGGAGGTGAGAAGAACCAGATTATGATCTGATCTTCCTAAAGGAGGCAGGGCAGAGGAGCTGTATGCATTCTTTGTATTTGCATAAAATAAGTCCAACATCTTATTTTCTCTGGTGGAGCAGCTGACAAACTGCTGGAAAGTTGGCAACGTAGCAGAGAGGGAGACGTTGTTGAAGTCTCCAGAGATCGCTATGAAAGAGTTTGGATGCTGTGTTTATAGTTTAGCCACGACGGAGCTGATGACATCACAGGCCGTCTCTGGTGCAGTACCTGGTATTATATAAACCGCTACCAGAATAACACAGGCAAACTCTCTGGGTAAATAATATGGACGGAAACTCACAGCTAACAGTTCCATGTCTCTTGTGCAGATCTTCTCCTTGACAGTGATGTGTCCTGGATGGCACCAACGCTGACTGACCAGCACTGCAATTCCGCCTCCCTTCCGCTTCCCGCTGAGCTGTTTATTTCGGTCTGCACGGACCGTCTTGAAGCCGTGTACAGACGCATTACAGTCCGGGATGTGTTCATGCAGCCATGTCTCGGTGAAACACATGATACTGCATTCTCTGTACTCTTTCTGAGACCTTGTTAGCACTTCAAGCTGGTCCATCTTGTTAGCTAGCGATCTCACGTTACCCATCACAACAGTTGGAAGAAACGGTTCCACCGTCCACCGTTTTTCTCTCTGCCTTACCCCTGCCCTGCATCCTCTTGTCTTTCTCTTTAACTCCACTGGGATTTGACGTGTTATTTTGCTGAAAATCTTGATTTGGGAGAGTTTTACCAATTGATCCCGGTGGTAAACAATCTTTCCGTTGCTATGGATACACATCATAACAAGTAGTGAAAAAAGCCAAATATATGAGATATATTTTTGACGCCCAAATCGCGTTTGGTCTAATCACACCATAAAAGTGATACTCGGAACTGGATTGTAGTTGGAAGGAACTGGGATAGAATAAACCTGAAACTAACTCAATGCTTCCTCGATCCTATAATCATAGCAATGTAGTCTTTGTGGATTGTCCTTCCTGGTTTTGGTTCTGATGGAGGTTTTCCTTCCTGGTTCTGGTGGAGGTTTTCCTTCCTGGTTCTGATGGAGGTTTTCCTTCTTGGTTCTGGTCCTGATGGAGGTTTTCCTTCGTGGTTCTGATGGAGGTTTTTCTTCCTGGTTCTGGTTCTGGTGGAGGTTTTCCTTCCTGATTCTGGTTCTGGTGGAGGTTTTCCTTCCTGGTTCTGGTCCTGATGGAGGTTTTCCTTCCTGATTCTGGATCTGATGGCGGTTTTCCTTCCTGGTTCTGGTGGAGGTTTTCCTTCCTGGTTCTGATGGAGGTTTTCCTTCTTGGTTCTGGTCCTGATGGAGGTTTTCCTTCGTGGTTCTGATGGAGGTTTTCTTCCTGGTTCTGGTTCTGGTGGAGGTTTTCCTTCCTGATTCTGGTTCTGGTGGAGGTTTTCCTTCCTGGTTCTGGTCCTGATGGAGGTTTTCCTTCCTGATTCTGGATCTGATGGCGGTTTTCCTTCCTGGTTCTGGTCCTAATGAAGGTTTTCCTTCCTGGTTCTGGTCCTGATGGAGGTTTTTCTTCCTGGTTTTGGTTCTGATGGAGGTTTTCCTTCCTGGTTCTGGTCCTGATGGAGGTTTTCCTTCCTGGTTCTGATGGAGGTTTTTCTTTCTGGTTCTGTTTCTGGTGGAGGTTTTCCTTCCTGATCCTGGTTCTGGTGGAGGTTTTCCTTTGTGATTCTGGATCTGATGGCGGTTTTCCTTCCTGGTTCTTGTCCTGATGGAGGTTTTCCTTCCTGGTTCTGGTTCTGGTGGAGGTTTTTATCTCCTAGTTCTGGTCTTGATGGAGGTTTTCCTTCCTGATTCTGGTTCTGGTGGAGGTTTTCTTTCCTTGTTCTGGTTCTGATGGAGGTTTTCCTTCCTGGTTCTGGTCCTGATGGAGGTTTTCCTTCCTTGTTCTGGTTCTGATGGAGGCTTTCCTTCCTGGTTCTGGTTCTGATGGAGGTTTTCCTTCCTGGTTCTGGTCCTGATGGAGGTTTTCCTTCCTGATTCTGGTTCTGGTGGAGGTTTTCCTTCCAGATTCTGGTTCTAGTGGAGGTTTTCCTTCCTGGTTCTGTTCCTGATGGAGGTTTTCGTTCCTGATTCTGGTTCTAATGGAGGTTTTCCTTCCTGGTCCTGGTCCTGATCGAGGTTTTCCTTCCTGGTTCTGGTCCTGATGGAGTTTTTTCTTCCTGGTTCTGGTTCTAATGGAGGTTTTCCTTCCTGGTTCTGGTCCTGATGGAGGTTTTTCTTCCTGGTTCTGGTCCTGATGGAGGTTTTCCTCCCTGGTCCTGGTTCTAATTATCTTTCCTAGCTAAAATATCATCTGATTATTTCATATACTTACGATAAACCTGCCAGTTTTGTTGGAGCATCCAAACAGTCGGGGGGGTCGGGTTAATGTCCGACTCTCCAGCCTCTCTGAAGTCTGGTACTCCGTCTTTCCTCCTAATGCTGTCCAGAAATCAGCTGCAACACAAACACACTGACATTTGACTGATTCACACGCTTTAAAGAAAACAGATTGCTTTCTTAGCCACAGGAGCTGTTGAAATGGCATATCTACAGGCTGATGAGGTCATGATATACACTATATACGCTGTATCTCATCATAAACAGAACTTTAAACCGTTGCTGGAAATTCTGAAAGTGTGAAACCTGCTCATGTATGTGGCTGTATGATTCTCACCTGGTTCTTGGCCTTCCTCTATGCGTTTGGCAGCACAGTTCAGGACTTCACTGATGTACTCGGCACCGTTTTCCTCTTCTTCACTTGCACCTTTGCCCATCCACAGAAAGCCCTGCCCATCAGCCATCTTCAGGAGGAAGGCATCGTTGGAGTTCAGACTGGCTGCTTTGGCGTCAACCTGAAACATTCACATGGTCGCCATCTTTACAGGAAAACGCAATATCATCAATGTTGGATTCCTTAAATGAATCTGGAGTGACGCCTCACCTCAACGATCCTGGTGATGGTGCCCAGGTTCCGTCGGACCTGGAAGAGTTGAGTTGGAGGAGCTGGAGCTTGGCCTCCACGACGAGACGTCCCGTTCTTAAAGACAATCTGGGGTTTGGATTTGAAGAGACTGAGCAAATGTAGAGGCTCTTTTCCTTGACACACCCTAACCTGAAACCACAAGAGACAAACTGAAACAGCGGGCTCAATGTTCAAGCGACATTTCATGAAAATAGTTTTGTGAAAAAAGCGTTTTCCCCCTTTTTGCATATTTGTCACACTAATATGTTTCAGATCATCAAACAAATTTAAATATTAGAGAAAGATAACACAAGTAAACACAAAATGCAGTTTTTAAATAAAGATTTTAATTAGTAAGGGAGGAAAAATCCAAACATACTTGACCCTGTGGGAAAAAGGGATTGAGTTCAATTTCTCTAGCCACACCCAGGCCTGATTACTGCCACACCTGTTCTCGATCAAGAAATCACTTAAATAGGACCTGCCTGACAAAGTGAAGTAGACCAAAAGATCCTCCAAAGCTAGACATCATGCTGCCATCCAAAGAAATTCAGGAACAAATGAGAAACAAAGTCATTGAGATCTATCAGTCTGGAAAAGGTTCCAAAGCCATTTCTAAAGCTTTGGGACTCCAGAGAACCACAGTGAGAACCATTATCCACAAATGGTGAAAACATGGAACAGTGGTGAACCTTCCCAGGAGTGGCCGACCGACCAAAATGACCCCAAGAGCACAGCGACGACTCATCCAAGAGGTCACAAAAGACCCCAGAACAACATCCAAGAACTGCAGGCCTCACTTGCCTCAATGAAGGTCAGTGTTCATGACTCCCCCATCAGAAAGAGACTGGGGGGCAAAAATGGCTGCATGGCAGAGTTCCAAGACCAAAACCACTGCTGAGCAAAAAGAACATAAAGGCTCGTCTCAGTTTAGCCAGAAAGCATCTTGATGATCCCCAAGACTTTTGGGAAAATACTCTGTGGACTGACGAGACAAAAGTGGAACTTTCTGGAAGGTGTAGGTCCCATTACATCTGGCGTAAAAGTAACACGGCATTTCAGAAAAGGAACATCATAGCAACAGTAAAACATGGTGGTGGTAGTGTGATGGTCTGGGGCTGTTTTGCTGCTTCAGGACCTGGAAGACTTGCTGTGGTAAATGGAACCATGAATTCTGCTTCTACCAAAAAATCCTGAAGGAGAACGTCCGGCCATCTGTTGGTGACCTCAAGCTGAAGCGCACTTGGGTTCTGCAGCAGAACAATGATCCAGAACACACCAGCAAGTCCACCTCTGAATGGCTTAAGAACAACAACATGAAGACTTTGGAGTGGCCTAGTCAAAGCCCCCACCTGAATCCCATTGAGATGCTGTGGCATGACCTTAAAAAAGGCGGTTCATGCTGGAAAAGCCTCCAATGTGGCTGAATTACAACAATTCTGCAAAGATGAGTGGAACAAAATTCCTCCACAGCGCTGTAGAAGACTCACTGCCAGTTATCACAAACGCTTGATGCAGTTGTTGCTGCTAAGGTGGAACAACCAGTTATTAGGTGTAGGGGGCAATTACTTTTTTACACAGGGACATGGATTTGCAAGAGTACACAAGTATGTTCTTATGGGCCTTTTCCACTAGCGCAGGTCATCTTAACTCACCTAAACTCAACTCAAGTCAACTTGGCTTGGTAGCTTTTTAATTACAATCCATTACCCCGACCACAAGTGGGCGGGGTAAGAATGAAGCTGCTGCCACATACTAGCTCAGGGTTTCCCAACCCTGGTCCTCAGGGACCCCCGCCCTGCATTTATTCCAGGTTTCCAACTCCACCACACCTGATTCAGATCAATTCAACCGTCATCAAGTTCTTTGCAAGCTGCTAACGAGCCATTCATCTGAGTCAGGTGTGTTGAAGTAGGAATATCTGGAAAACCAGCAGGGCACGGGTCCCTGAGGACCAGAGTGCGAAACCCTGTACAAGATTGTGCAACGCAAACGACAGCAGCAACAGTTCACACTCCCGACCAGTAGGTGGCGGTAACGCACCTCATTAATTGTTAGTAGCTGCCAGTAAAAACAACAGAAGGAAAAGACAAAAAGAAGTATGAGGAGAAAGTAACATGGGAGAGAATGAATCAGATCATCAGTGACACCAGTTTTACATGAATTCATGTGGCATAGGTGGTAGCAATCTTGCCTTATAACCGGGAGATCCCTGTTTCAAATCCCTTTTCAGCCGAATGACACTTTTTTTTTCTCTACAATCTTGTTGCGAATCTGAAATCACTCCCTCACAAGCTCATATCGATCGATCCATCTGCACGCATGCAATAAAGTGTTCTGAATCTGAATCTTTTTATTTATTTATTTAAAGGAGCCCTATCATGAAAAAATGACTTTTAAGAGCTTTTCAGCATGTCAGTGTGTTATTTCCTCATCAAGAAATGATTTAAATCGTTATTTTTCTTCATTCATGCATATTTGAGTAATCTACATGAATATTTAAACCAAGCGCTACCTCCCTGCAAACGGCTGACTATCCACCCCGTTACGTATGAACGTGGCACCAATCACGAAAGTCCAAATGCGCACGCTCAGTATCGTAGCAAGACGCCCTCTGTTGAACAGAAACTCAGAGAATCCTATACACACTCTCTGAGGAAGAAACTAACACCTGCAGGAAGATTTCCTCAGAGACAAGCAGCCATCAGCTAACAGACATTTGCTCCAGATTCAGGAGAATTTTCTTCCTTTTTTCTTCTTTTTTTTAAGCTCTAGAGGACAGCAAGTTGGGAAAAATGCAGTTACGTTCAGCGTGGTTATGTTCAGCATGGGAGTTTATTTGTTGTACTGGATGAATCGACTTGCCAGAAGTGGTTGGATTATAACTTCAGGAGCAGGGAAAAAACCTCAACTTTGTGTGTGAACTTCACTCCTGACAACTTCATGAATCTCGGGCAGTAAAGTGTTTTTTTCTCTGGGATTACTTCTGAAACCTGACGCAGTTCCTGCTATAAAAACGCGCATGGACAGACAACAACACTGGTGAGTCAACACATCTCTCAGCTCAATGCTAACTGTTAGCCTATGATTTGTTCGCTAAATTACTTACTTGTCAGGGGTCTCTGTGGTACTTCTGTGGTACTGCGTGTACTTCAAACTCCATATCAGACTCTGGGTCGAGCGCATACAGCTCCATAACAGGCTGGTCTGTTTTATCCCGTCGATCGGAGGAATTATCCATCAATGTTTACTACTAACATCCACATGAGAGCTGCCGGTGCCGGTGCTACAGACAATTGACCTATGGCTAAGCCCCGCCCCCTCCACTCACTCGGACAAACAACATTCGGTGACGCTATGTGACATTTCGGGAGATGACAGCTGTCAACACGGATAGCAGACGCGTGATCAGACAGAGAGATCATGACAAGATAAATTAAAAAGCATAAAAACAAAACAAACAAACAAAAAGAAATTGTTCACGTCTTAAACTGGGAGTAGAAATCAGCCTGTGAATCTCTGAATGTGACTCGTGTCGCTCCCTCAGTTTCTTGCACAAACTCCTGTACCGCTGCTGTTGTTGTGCCAAAAAGTGATCATCTGACAAAAACTGATCAAACAGCCATGGAAGCGGAGCAGTCTGGCTGCAGCTTGGAAGCCAGAGGCGTGTCATTATCGACGTTACTTCACCGGCTCTCGCGCAGAACAGTGTCCGCCTTAATGCTACTCGCGGTCGGCCTGAGTGTTGCAAGTCAGTAATCGACGTGTTGTACTACACGACAGCGTCTCATGTACCATTACCACGTAACAGAACTAGCACGTTTGGCTAGCGTTAGCCAACTTAAACTAACGTTAGGGAAGGTAACTTCATATTTCTTTCCAGCAAAGTGACAACATGTTTCCTCAAATACGATGTTGCCTTACCTTAGAACAGATGTAGACATCCTCGTTCATTTTTATCCACGTTCAGTTGATGATGTGGTCTGCCGCATAACTTTGGCTTGATGTGACTTGGTAAAAGGCAAAAAATACACCCAGTCGCCCAGCCTCTCAGGATACCTAGTATCGGAGTTGCATGTACCCCATGCACACGTTTGACCATTTTAAACTAAAAAGAACTCATAAAAACGAACAAAAATGGATTAACTTCAATGCATTTCAATGGACGTTCAAGCAGAGAATGTCCGAGTGTATGGGATAGCTGTGCGCACTGTGATTGGCTCATCGCGTGTGGGGGCGTGGTTTAGCCATAGGTCAATTCTGTGACCCTTCAGAATAAGTGTCTCTTCCGGGGCGACGTCATGAAATGGGCGTAAAACATGTTGCAATTGGTCGAGAGCTCCGCGGTTCAGGACAGTAAGCCATCTTACTTCCGTGTTGGAAATTAGATGCATCGAAAAAGTAATATTTAACACCAAATTAGTTTCTATAGTAACGATGGGAACATATCTAGCTTATAAATGCCTGTATTTGACTTTTGGAACATGTGAAAAACATGATACAGCTCCTTTAACCTTTATTCAACCAGGAAAAGTCCCATTGAGATTAAAAACCTCTTTTACTAAGGAGTCCTGGCCAAGAGGCAGCAACCATAAGAATAAGCAGAATCTGAATCCATCTAACTATCTTTCTATCTTTCTCAACAAGATCGTGGAGAAAAAAAAATATTGTTCGGCAGAAAAGGGAATTGAACCCACTACCGTTGAGTTAAAAGGCAAACTTGCTAGCCTACCGCCTACACCACATGCATGCTTCTACCACAAGTGCAAATAATGATGTCATCCGTCCCTCCCAGATTACTTCTTCTCGTCTTCTTCCTCTGTTGCTGATTTTACCGGCGGCTGACTAACAATTCATGAGTTGCGTTACCGCCACTAACTGGTAGGGAGTGTGAACTGCTGCTCATTTAATGATGTCACTCTCTGACCCTGACATCTGATTGGCTAACCCTTGGCCAATAGGTGGCATGCAGTGAGATGACGTCAGACATAGCTCGCTTCAGCACGCTCAGAACCTCACAGAGGAGGTACAGAAACTGTATCACCTCAGCTCGGAAAACCCCCCAGTAGAAAAGCCCAATAACCGAGGCGAGCAGAAAAGGGATGGTGGAAAAGGGGCATTAGTGTACTTGGTATGAGAAACGGCCACAACAGTTCCTGGTAACATGGTGTGGTGTGAAACAGCAGGTGAAAGAGAGGCGCTGCAGATTATTCATGGGAATATGATGGTTTATGGGAATAGCAATAATGATATGAGTGCAATAGCATGAATGCAAAAGGGACATCGGCAGTAATATGAGTTAGATCTCAGTGCAATAGAAATCAGTGCGGTTGGGATAAGTTCTGTAGAGGGGGCGTGTGCTTCGAGATAAAAATGAAAATACTGTGCAATGGGAGGTTGTGCAATATATGCTACCTGGGCTCTTTTTCATCGTATGCCATTTACTAGTTTTTATTAATTTCTTCAGTTCTGATGTCTGTAAGTAGGGACGTCCCGATCCGATCACGTGATCGGAAATCGGCCCGATCAAGTGGTTTCAGACTTGATCAGATTCGGCTATTACATCCCGATCAGGTATCTGATAAATGTTTCCTTTACATTGACACGCAGCAGTGGGCTGCCATGGCCGACGTTGCCCCTCTCTTTGGCCGGAGATTGTGTGGTTTTCCTGTCAGTTACAGTTTTATGAGCAGCGGTTAGTTTGACTCCGCCTCATATGAGCCGCCGGAGTCCTGCACGCAGCTCAGAGCTGTATGATGCAGCATCACCGGGCAGTACAGGTGTTTAAATAACGCACGCAGCAGCAGCTGTTCATCCAGACGGTAACGTGAAGGCGCCGCTGTAGCGCTGAACTGAGCCGAGTTCAGAAAGTCTGATCCATTTGTCAAAGCATACGACAATAAATTCATCATAATATGTAACACATCGTTGATATTTACCGACGCAACACGACGATGTGCTGGTTAAATGTTAACTGGTACAGCGCGTGCACCAGTTTGACAGGGCTGCTGCTGTGTGTGGCGTGACCCGCAACAGGCTCAGTGACAGACAAAAAGAAAAGAATGCCGGTTAAACTTTGGTTGCCGTTACATAACTGGGTAAAATCAAAGCACACATTCAATTATCTGTTGTTTCACAGTTTATTTCAAATCTACAGTGTTGGTTTTATTTGCTGTCCAACAGATAAAGAAACGAACATCCCCATGCTTTAGAAATGGAGAAATAACCAAATAGTTTCCTTTGTGATTTAGCCAATATACATTCATAATTCATCTTTAATTTGGTGTTAGTAGGAGTAGAAATGTATGCTAAATATCTTGTTTTAAAAATGTGATTGAAAGAATGTTATTAATTAGAGGCGACCACGTGTCATAATAAAGTAAAATAAGAATAAATAAACGGAAAATGTAAAACAAAAGTGATGCCTCCTGACTCCCTAATTCCACCTTCAAGCTGTACAGTAATTTAAATTAAATAGGATTCAGAATCAGATCAGGCTCATGTGTTGATTTTTTATCTGTATAGATGCACAAAAACATGGATCGATCCGGCCCGACCCCACCCAGACCCGCTGGTGGAAACGGGGCTTGTCTCTCTTTTTCTGTTTAATTTTTATTTTATTATTGAAGTGTGAAATCAGTCTTCGGTATCGGCCGATCCTCAAAATCTAATAACTCGGACTCAGAATCGGGGGCAAAAAACCTGATCGGGACACCTCTATCTGTAAGTCACGGTTTATCTGTAATGTCTGTCTGTATAATTTGTCATGTTTATATTGTTAAAATGTGCAATAAATGCATTGCCCCCCCCCTCTCATACATAAATTAAATTAATTTTAAATGAATATCACGTACTGTCATTTCTGCATAATTACCTGCATATTACCTGTATATTAGCTGCACATGAACAAGTCAGAACATTAGCTTCATCAGCTTCATCGGTCCATCATAAGAAAAAGCCTTCAACTATTCCGACATTTTCTTTGCCCCCGTCTGACATTCAGGTCAGAGCTAAGCTGAAAATGTTTGTGTAATAAAAAAAAGACCTGTTACGCTGGTAAGAGCTATTTTTGTCCTCAGTCCACGCATCAGCTCCACATGCATGTCTGAAGGTCTAATATTTCTGATTTTATTCTTAGACAACACTTTCCTTCCTCCTCTTTCTCTGGTCCAGTTTTTCATTCTCACTTTTAACAAACAAAATGTAAATGAACTGAACTTTGAACGAGATCAGAAATGAAATGGAGAACTGTGAGCAGGAACCGTTTCACCAGGAAAAACTGAACTTTCACAAGAAGCAGGAACTTGAGCAACACTGCGGGTTCCTCAGA
Organism: Atherinomorus stipes; assembly: GCA_023101725.1. Classification (NCBI taxonomy): domain Eukaryota; kingdom Metazoa; phylum Chordata; class Actinopteri; order Atheriniformes; family Atherinidae; genus Atherinomorus; species Atherinomorus stipes. Next base: position 49,271 of record JALJCO010001938.1, on the reverse strand, counting down.
AGAACCAGAGAATTAAAGAAACCAAACAGAAGTTCTGATACTGGTGACTGGTTCTGGTTCAGATCTGAGGACTGTCTGGTTCTGGTTCAGTTCTGTGGACTGTCTGGTTCTGGTTCAGTTCTGGGGACCATCTGGCTCTGGTTCAGTTCTGAGGACTGTCTGGTTCTGGTTCAGTTCTGGGGACTGTCTGGTTCTGGTTCAGTTCTGAGGACTATCTGGTTCTGGTTCAGTTCTGAGGACTGTCTGGTTCTGGTTCAGTTCTGAGGACTATCTGGTTCTGGTTCAGTTCTGAGGACTGTCTGGTTCTGGTTCAGTTCTGGGGACTATCTGGCTCTGGTTCAGTTCTGAGGACTGTCTGGTTCTGGTTCAGTTCTGGGGACTGTCTGGTTCTGGTTCAGTTCTGTGGACTGTCTGGTTCTGGTTCGTTTCTGGGGACCATCTGGTTCTGGTTCAGTTCTGAGGACTATCTGGCTCTGGTTCAGATCTGAGGACTGTCTGGTTCTGGTTCAGTTCTGTGGACTGTCTGGTTCTGGTTCAGTTCTGGGGACTGTCTGGTTCTGGTTCAGTTCTGAGGACTATCTGGTTCTGGTTCAGATCTGAGGACTGTCTGGTTCTGGTTCGTTTCTGGGGACCATCTAGTCTGGTCGTTCTGGTTCAGTTCTGAGGACTATCTGGTTCTTGGTTCAGTTCTGAGGACTGTCTGGTTCTGGTTCAGTTCTGTGGACTGTCTGGTTCTGGTTCGTTTCTGGGGACCATCTAGTTCTGGTTCAGTTCTGAGGACCATCTGGTTCTGGTTCAGATCTGAGGACTGTCTGGTTCTGGTTCAGATCTGAGGACTGTCTGGTTCTGGTTCAGTTCTGAGGACTGTCTGGTTCTGGTTCAGTTCTGAGGACTGTCTGGTCTTGGTTCAGTTTCTGCGGACCATCTAGTTCTGGTTCAGTTCTGAGGACAATCTGGTTCTGGTTCAGATCCGAGGACTGTCTGGTTCTGGTTCAGTTCTGAGGACTATCTGGTTCTGGTTCAGATCTGAGGACTGTCTGGTTCTGGTTCAGATCTGAGGACTGTCTAGTTCTGGTTCAGTTCTGAGGACTGTCTGGTTCTGGTTCAGTTCTGGGATGTGGTCTGGTTCAGATCTGAGGACCATCTAGCTCTGGTTCAGTTCTGAGGACTGTCTGGTTCTGGTTCAGATCTGAGGACTGTCTGGTTCTGGTTCAGTTCTGGGGACCATCTAGTTCTGGTTCTGGGGACCATCTAGTTCTGGTTCAGATCTGAGGACTGTCTGGTTCTGGTTCAGATCTGAGGACTGTCTGGTTCTGGTTCAGTTCTGAGGACTGTCTGGTTCTGGTTCAGTTCTGAGGACTGTCTGAAAGTTCTGGTTCAGTTCCGAGGACTGTCTGGTTCTGGTTCAGATCTGAGGACTGTCTGGTACTGGTTCAGTGCTGAGGACTGTCATGGTTCTGATTCAGATCTGAGTACTATCATGCTTCTGGTTCAGTTCTGAGGACGGTCAACTTCATCTCTGTGGTGACGTTAAAGAAAAGTTTGTACTTCATGCTGCGGTACTTCATGCTGCGGTACTTCATGCTGCGGTACTTCATGCTGCAGTACTTCATGCTGCGGTACTTCATGCTGCGGTACTTCATGCTGCGGTACTTCATGCTGCGGTACTTCATGCTGCGGTACTTCATGCTGCGGTACTTCATGCTGCGGTACTTCATGCTGCGGTACTTCATGCTGCGGTACTTCATGCTGCGGTACTTCATGCTGCGGTACTTCATGCTGCGGTACTACATGCTGCGGTACTTCATGCTGCAGTACTACATGCTGCGGTACTTCATGCTGCGGTACTACATGCTGCGGTACTTCATGCTGCGGTACTTCATGCTGCGGTACTTCATGCTGCGGTACTTCATGCTGCGGTACTTCATGCTGCGGTACTTCATGCTGCGGTACTTCATGCTGCGGTACTTCATGCTGCGGTACTTCATGCTGCGGTACTTCATGCTGCGGTACTTCATGCTGCAGTACTACAGCTGCGGTACTTCATGCTGCAGTACTTCATGCTGCGGTACTTCATGCTGCGGTACTTCATGCTGCGGTACTTCATGCTGCGGTACTTCATGCTGCGGTACTTCATGCTGCGGTACTTCATGCTGCAGTACTACAGCTGCGGTGTACTTGTAAACGACTGAAACTTCTTCTTCTCTGGTTGTGCATCTGCTCTGACATCACCACACCTGTGAGTGATGTCCCTGCACCACACCTGGAATGATGTCCCTGCACCACACCTGTGAGTGATGTCACAGGTGTGGTGCAGGGACATCACCACACCTGTGAGTGATGTCACAGGTGTGGTGCAGGGACATCACCACACCTGTGAGTGATGTCACAGGTGCGGTGCAGGGACATCACCACACCTGTGAGTGATGTCACAGGTGTGGTGCAGGGACATCACCACACCTGTGAGTGATGTCACAGGTGTGGTGCAGGGACATCACCACACCTGTGAGTGATGTCCCTGCACCACACCTGTGAGTGATGTCCCTGCCCACACCTGTGAGTGATGTCACAGGTGTGGTGCAGGGACATCACCACACCTGTGAGTGATGTCACAGGTGTGGTGCAGGGACATCACCACACCTGTGAGTGATGTCACAGGTGTGGTGCAGGGACATCACCACACCTGTGAGTGATGTCCCTGCACCGTCTTGATGACTAGCGAGCTCGTTTTGACTCAACCTGAACGGCTATGATTTTACTCAGCTTCTTACTGAACTCGCAGACCAGACGTGCTGGTTTTCCTGCACTGGAACACAAACCCAGTCTGAACTGGTGATGGTTTTCTGATGTACCTGCACCGCATTCCCGCCCAGCGACCGATCCAGTTCCACCGTCAGGAATGCCGACGCTGTCAGCTCATCCACGGTGCAGCCGGAGCCCTGCCTGCAGGAGTCAGGGAACAGGATCTTATTGTGCTGTAACAGTAACGTACGGCTCAGTCTGCTGAGGCAGAGCTGAGGAGCAGCCGGTGGAGGCGCTGACACGTCATACCAGGTGTAGATGATCTGTCTGGACCTGTACGTGTACAGGATGATGTAACAGTCTCCACCGTAGAACTGGCCGTAGCTGTCCTGGTCCACAGCGACTCTGCCGCCGTTCTCCACCCTCCAGATCTGCAACAGAGACCAGCTTTATCTACAGGTGACGCCACAAACAACCAAACGTAGAACATGGAGGTCGTTGCAGGTTTGTGGAGTTGCTTGATACAGTTGAGACAATGTCGATGACAGACATGACATGAGTCTGGATGACATGATGTAACCGCATAAATGCTGATCATTCCTGTCAGTGATTGGACTCAAGCTGAAACTGAAAACAAAAGTAAACAACGTCTGTGAGTGCTTTCGTTTAGAAGTCTGTAGATTCCAGCTCATTTTCATTATGAAAGATCAAACGTGCCAGGCTGCAGCCTGTTGACACCTGGCCGGGGTTTGGTGCTGGGAAATGTTTAAACATAGCCCAGATGCTGATCAGCCCGACTCTTGCTGCCTTCATGTGGTGTCGTATTTATGGTAAATACCAAAGTCCGACGTGAAAATTGCACTTGAACACCCACTCATGTCGTAATTTCCACTGGAAATTAAAATGTAGCTTGCTCGAACCGTTTTTCCAGGATCTCCTACCCCGCCTGTAACACCATGTGACAAGGTACTTAACGAGGGCCCAGACGGGATTCAATCCCACAGCCTTCCGGGTGAGAGTCACACACGCTTACCAGTCAGCCAAAGGGAAATCCCTGTGACCGAGTAGCCAGGGCGCGTGATCAGTGGGAGGCATAGTGACAGCGTGCATCACTCCCACCCAGGAGTCCGGCGTTGTCGGCAGGAGCCATGCGACGCCAGTGGAAGAGCCAGAAAGTTTTCACTGGGGTGGCCAGGGAGAAACCGTCACTCACATAGGGGTGGCCATAAGTAGATACCTCAGAGCGCATGTTTTTTATATATACTGTGCATATATATATCGGTATTGGTTATCGGTATCGGCTGATACGATGACTAATACCAATAACAAACATGCATACCTAATTATACTGAATCAAACATTCCGACTGTATGGGGTAGCTTGTGTCTAAAATAATAAGAGAAAGTGGTTTGGAAGTAGGTTTGGGTCTCACCTGTGAAGTAACCAGGCTTTATAATATGTGAGAAAAGCTTAAAAGTGTGATTTTCATCTTCTGCATGTCCGTTCTTAAGAATTCCAGCTGTATTGGGGTAACTAGTGTGTGAAAATAAGACTGAAAAGTAGTTTGGAAGCAGCTTGGGGTCTGCTTGAATGCCGCCCGGTTAAAGCATGGGGTGGCCAGTGGGGTGACCACTGGGGGGGTGACCACTGGGGGCCAGTGGGCTGGGGCCACCCCTGTACCCCTGCTGGTAAACCGTCTATGGATTCAAAATTGGTGGCACCCCGTGCAGAGCACAAGGACGTGCTTGTGGAAAGAGGGGGAGATGTGACAGTGTGGGGTCCTGTCAAACCCAAATGATGCGTTTTTTAACTAACTAGAGAAGCAGTCGGAGAGCGCAGACCAAGCAGCTCACTTCAACCCACATCCAGGTTATAATAGTTTGGGATTTTTAATTAGTTTCAGTTTTTATTTAGTTTTGACTTTTTGTTTTTCTATTCAGTTAGTTTTTTGTTATACTTGTATGATCCCTGAGGGGAAATTAGGGCTCTGCATGTCACCATCTCTGTACTGAGTATCAGAGAGCAGGGGGCTGCTACTTAAAGCGCCCGGGGAGCAGTTGGGGGGTTAAGGACCTTGCTCAGGGGTAGGGATGTATACCGAGTACCGGTATCGTTTGGTACCGGTTCCTAATCTTAACGATACCAGGGTACCGTTAAGATTCTGGACTAACGATACTCTTATTGATACTTTTTGTACATCTACCTAACCATCGAGTTATCATTACGCAGTCAAATAATCACAATGATGGACTAAGACAGACACACTTCCCTTATTCTCCCAGCTGTCCTTCACCTACTTTTATGTCCAGGCTTCTTCAACATCATCTGAACAAATATTCTCCACCACTGGATCTTTTAACATCTTGTAATGTCTTTATTATTTACTCTAAATTATGTTATAGTATCAATAAGAGAATCGATAAATACCGGTATCGATAAGGAGTATCGATATTTGTATCGGTATCGATAAAATCAAAACGGTATACATCCCTACTCAGGGGTCCACAGTGGTTTGACCAGGAGTCGTGTCGGGGACTCAAATCCGGGTCCTCCGTGCCAAAGCCCACGACGCTAACACCAGGCTACCCACTCCCCCATAAACTTCCGTTCACTTATTATTAGTTTAAGTCTTAGTTTTAGTTTTTTTTTATTATTGTTATTATCTTAGTAAATTACAGGTATTTGTCAGGTGTGACATTCAAAATCATCAGAAAGTTCCTATGAGTAAAACTGGTAGAGCAAATAGAAATAGAGTTCATATATGTTAAATTAATTCACAAACACTAAAACTAAGGATGTTTTTGCAATAATTTTAAAGACACAATACAGTTTCAGTTAGTTTTTTTTTTTAAACTGTCATTTTTTTCAGTTAATGAAATTTTTTTTTCAATATTAGTTTTCGTCTTTTTGTTAGTTTTAGTTAACTGTAATAACCTTGACCCACGTGTGACCAGGAACACCACCAGACTGAATCAGTTCTTCCTTCTGCCGTTTTCAACAGTCCCTCATGACCTCCTTGGTGGAGGAAAGGATGAGGCATGCTGAGGTTGTGGAGAGGATGGTCAGGTTTTTAAAAATTGATTTTATTAATAATTTTTTGAAGATTAGTCTTGAATATAGACCACTAAAGAATTATTCCTTTAACATTCACATTAAAAGCAAGACAAAAAAATGTTTGTAGTGGACAGTCAACACTGACATTATACTAAACCTCTTTGTGTGTATAATTTTTTTATATATGTCCTTTTCTTTGTTCAGTTATTATTTATGTATGTGTGGCAAGGTACGCAGCAGAGGGCCCAGGCGGGATTTCAACCCCAGACTCCCGGCTGAGAGTCATGCGTGCTGACCATTCAGCCAAAGGGACATCCCGGTGGCCAAGTAGCAGGGCACGTGATCGATCGGAGGCATAGTGACAGGACCCCACACTGTCACATATGTATCTAGTTAATATAATTAATATAATTATCTTTATTATAATTATTATTATGGGTACTCAAGAACATCTACTTTGACATACTGGAAGCGAATACCTGATTTTGACATTTCAAGTCTTTCTGTGCATTTTGTTTCGACATGTCATGGTTTTCTTTTTTTTTGTTTGGTTTTTATTATCATTATGATTATTTTATTATTATTATTATTACTGTTATTGTTATATGTGTGTCTTGTGTATTACTTTAAAAATAGACAGTAAAAATATATGGAAAAAAAGAGTTAACACCTGAAACGTGAAGAGGAGAGCGTAGCATGTCTCACCTGAGTGTCTCCACTCCCATCATCCACCATGTTGTACTGCGCTGCCATGTGACGGGATTCGTGGAGCTTGGAGGCATCAAAGTCCACTTGCTGGATCTTGGCAATCCTCCCAGTCACACACACTTTCCCAAAACCCAGACTCTGGTCCTTGTCTTTCCAGTCCAGGAAGAACTGCTTGAACATGGGGGTTTCTCCTCCCTGTGGCAGGACCTGTATCTGTAGCCCACCAGAGACAAGCTGTCAGCAACACGAGCTCCATGAAGACGAGACCAGTTTTCTTCCGCTACCGAACCTGCGTGTTTGCTGGGTAGCCCATCTGCTTGATGAAGCCCTCGGCTGTTTTCATTGCTTCCTTTCTTTCCTTGGGATTGGCGTTCTGGCCTGCAGGATGAACATGGGATGAATGATGAGAGAAAACAGCCACGCACTCCACTGTACCACCAGGGTCATGTTCAGTTACCTTTCCAGACAAATATGATCTTGTTTTGGCCGTGATCGAGGATGAAGCACTCATCTGACAGGAGGTCGCTCTGGAGGAAAGGATTCTCCTCCTTCACTACAGTCACTGCCATAGTTCCTGATGCATCCGATACCTGGTGAATGCAGGAGGCGGGATGTAGGGGTGTGGACAACATGTTCTTATTACCTACAAATATTCACATATATATATATATATATATATATATATATTATTCTTTTGTATGTTTTCTCTTTTATTCTTCATCTTGTTTATATTTCATGTCATGCGTGTGATATCATGTTTGTTATTTGAGGCTTTTGTTTTCATTTTCTCTGCAGCGCTGTGAGTTTGCTTTAAACTGCATTATAAATAAAGCTGGGTTGGATAATTATGTTTGCTGATGGCTCATCCATCACGAGGCCTGTGTGTGATGCTATTTAACTGATTCCTGTGCAGGTGTGTGTGTGTTTACCATACCATGTATAGCTTAGCGACTTTTCTGTTACGCATGTCGGCCTGGTTATCATCATCATCATCACCTTCTGACAGCTCTGGCTTCTCTCCAAGGACCTGTTATTGGGAATTAAAACACATCTGGTACATCCAGGATAACCACTTCAACTGACACAAGGAACAACAATAAAAAGGAAAATGTTGAGTTGGAAAAGAGCCAAAGAAAACCTTTAATTAAATCATTTGAGTGTGAACTTTTAGTTTCACTTCAACGCTGGGGACACCTTTCAGGCTGATCTAAGTGGAAATCTTCGTATGTCAGAGCTGGCGTGGATCACACACAGCTGGTGGTTGTTTCATGTCACCGTTTTCAGGTATTTTAGATTGTTTACACACTAAAATAAAAATTATTCCAGTTAGTAAAACACTCAGGGAGCAGAACAACTATACGCATAATTTCAACCTTAAACCTGTTCCGATTAGAGGAAAAAACAACTGCTAAACATTACAGATTCATATTGTTTTTCACGTTATTGCTCCAATCTTTCCGTAAACTTCAGTCCTCAACAAACTACCCAAATATATACTTATTAAATGTTTAATCCTTTAAATATCAATTTGATTACATGATACTCTATTTTATGAACGAGTTTATTACCACTCTATGAGTGTCGTGGTCTGGGGATTTATTTTATTTTATTTTGAAGATCAGTCATGAATATATCAAAGATCGACCGCTACTGCAAAGGCTTTATCACCTCTGTGCTTTCTCCAAGTTCTCGGAACAGTCAGGAGAAGCTGGTCAGCTGACCAGAGGGAGCTGTTTGAAACATGAGTATGCAGGAGCTCGGAGAGGTAGGGGAGGGGCAGGGTGTTTAATGCCTTAAAAACAAATAAAATAATTTTAAACTGAATCCTAAAAGCAGCGGGAAGCCAGTGCAGTGAAACCAGGACAGGAGTGATGTGTTCACGCTAACGGGTGCTGGTCAGTAACGTAGCCACCTTAATGAAAAAAGCTACTTTTCACTGCAGCCTTGACATAACTATCCTGGTTCAACAAACTGTCCATTTGGACACCCAAGTTAGAGACCACAGGCTTCAAATACTGGTCCAGATGGCCCAGATGAATGGGAGATACATTGCGGACATCAGGGCTAAAAACAATTATCTCAGTCTTGCTTTCATTAAATTGAAGATTCAGGGCCATCCAGACCTTCACTTCACTGAGGCACACCAAAAGATTATCTAAAGAAGCAGAGACGGAGTCAGCACGTTTTACTGGCACATAGATTTGCGTGTCATCTGCATAGAAATGAAAGGAACACTTGCGCTTCCTGAGAACCAACCCAAGGGGAGGGAGATAAAGAGTAAAAAGCAGAAGGCCGAGAATAGAACCCTGGAGGACACCGCAAGACAGAGGGGCAGCCGGGTATTCGGACTAGCCCAACTTCATTGAGAAGGTTCTCTCAGACAGGTATGACTGTAAAGCAGAACCACGAATCCCCACCAAGTGCAATTAAAATATCGTGGTCCACAGTGTCGAAAACTGCTGTTAAATCAAGTAAAACTAAAATCACATGATCACCAGACTCCCAGTTTTGGATAATTCAGACATGATGCAATCAATAAATCTTCCTCAAAGGATGGTATGGTCCAGTTTAGTCAAACATAACTGTGTTAGTTCAACATGTGATTACTTGTTCCCCATCCAGGCCCAGAGGTGTTGAGACTTACTTCAATCAGCCTGGTTGGCTCTTGTCCTTCTTCTACCACCACCAGCCCGGCCCGACCGTTCCTCTCATTGTCTCGGATGCTTTTGGCCATTTGAGTCGCTTTCAGTTGTTCAAACTTGTTACACTTGGACCCACACCACATGTAGATCTTCTACAAACAGACACAGAGCACTGCTGCACACATCTGCCGTCACATGCTCTGATTCACACGTGTGGTCCGTGCTTACGTCTCCAAGGTCGATGATGAAGCAGTCTCCGCTGTTGAAGCTGGACCAGCTCAGGGGGACCTGGGTGGCTCTGACAACACGCCGACCCTTGATGTGGAGGAGCCTCTGGGCCGACAGGTCGTTGGTGACCACATGGTGAAAACCTGAGGCCACACCACCAGTCTGAAGGCAGAAGAAACAGCCCATCAGTCTTCACGTTTCATCACGAACTTCCTCTGACATGCCCTGTTGAAGGTGCTGATTGTAAATTTGTCCAGACATTATAACGCCTGTCTGTGTGTACATGTCAGTGTAACAGCTGTGGAAACATAAAGGAATAGTACACCCACAGAATGATGTGCAATCATTTTCTACTCACCCTCATGCTGAACAAGACTCTGGAGCACTTTTTTAATATTTCAAATGCAGGCGCAGATCCGGGGGTGGGTTTCATTTTCCACCAACTTTCATATGATGGAGGTGACCGGGGCTCGAACCAAAAAGGTCCATAAAAGTCCACAAAAACTTGTCAATATTCCTCCATACTGCTCGTCCAATGTAATCCAAGTGTCCTGAGTGGGTAGCGTCCACAATTTACTGAAACCACATCATTTAGTAGATTTTTATAGACTAACAGTAGAACATGTAGCTGCCGCAAAGCGCGGCCTTGTGAGTTCATGACACTATGGAAGCAGCGGAGATCATGCGTTCTCTTTTCTTTCTTTCTTTCTTTTTCTTTCTTTCTTTCTTTCTTTCTTTCTTTCTTTCTTTCTTTCTTTCTTTCTTTCTTTCTTTCTTTCTTTCTTTCTTTCTTTTAAATCAATAGCCAACCCCTCTTGTTTTTGTCTGCAGCTCTGTCACTCTTCGCAGAATGTAAACAGCAAATTTCTTCTTCTATGCTTGCATTATCGGCAGAGTAGGCGCTGAACGCCACGGCTTCCATAGTGTTGTGAACGCACACGAACGCGCAAATAGAAACTGCAATGTAGTACTGTTTAGGCTAGTAAAATATACTAAATGATGTGGTTTCTTGAGTAAATTGTGGACGCTACCCACTCAGGACACTTGGATTACATTGGACGAGCAGTATGGAGGAATATTGACAAGTTTTTGTGGACTTTTATGGACCTTTTTGGTTCAGTCACCGGTCCCCTCCATTATATGAAAGTTGGGGGGGAAATGATAAGCCCCCGGATCTCCGGCTGCATTTGACATATTAAAAAAGTGCTCTGGAGTCTTTCTCAGCATGAGGGTGAGTAGAAAAGGAAGGACCATCATTCTGTGGGTGTACTTTTCCATTAAGATCATTGAGGACATTAATCTATGAGATGAGCTTGCAGTCCTGCAGAGGCAGGACAAAAACCTTTGTCCAGAAACATGATTCCATCATCCCTAACTGGCCAATCGGAGAGAACTTCAGGACAGGCCAAGCCAGGGGCACAGATGGGATTTTTTAAACTGGAGGGACCAAATAATTCAAACTCATTTAGTTATTTTTGTGTCATTTGGGCTTTATAGGATCTTCATGTATCAAAACTGTCGGGATGCGTATCCAGTGTCAATTTACGTCACATCCGCAGGACAGCGCGGGAAATTCAGCCATCGAATCGCAGCGCATTATGCAGCACATAGCCTGTTCAAGGCAACAGAGAGAAACGTGGGTGTATACGTTCTTTTTGGTTTTTAACGCTTTATCACCCATTAGTATTTAAAAATGGACATGCTTGTTTATTCTTCACAATTTCTGCTTCTAGCCCCTTTAGCCAGTGCTCAAGCAGTTACTTTGTGATCGTCTATGACCCAAAGGATTTAATTAAAAGTCATCAGAGAATTCTGATGTGAAATCATGAATTAACAACAATAATCATGTTAAACAAATACCTGCCTGATCACCACCAGCCACACATGATCAAACTGGTATTTGTCTGGAATGACGGTTACCTACCAAAACTTCATAACTTATGCAAAATATTTTTCATTTAACATATTTTGCATACATTTAGCTGAGATATTGTGATTGGAGAAAGAAAGCTGCTGCTTTGTAGGGGAGACCCCCAAACTCCTTCCAATCACTTTCTCTTATTATGTTAGATACTATGGGATGAATCCATCAAAGGTTTGTGTGTATAAAAACATGAGCTATTTCATTGCACATGGAAAAAAATGTACAAACTGATGACACGACACTCAGGTGAACCAATGTGGACTACTGAGCAAGGTCCTTAGCCCCCAGTAACTTGGGTGCTTTAATTAGCAGCCCACTGCTCTCAGGTTCAACCCGAGATGGGTTAGATGCAGAGAATGAATTTCTCATTGGCACTCTAATTGGGATTAATAAAGTACATCTTTTTTTAACAGCGTGCTAAAACAGTTTGGTCTTTAAAACATGCAAAATAGCGCCTCTTAGTACTTTTTCTGCAATGAATATGCAATATGGGGTGTATACATGCAATAGTGCGTGTAATGGCAGGAGAAAATGTAAATATATTAATTTAGCACTCGCAAGGCGATTTTTTAACTGTGAGAAGCATTGCCTTACTGGTTTTTTGCGTCTATTTTAGTACGTCTGAAAAGCAGGTGCAAACTTGCAGCTTTGTGCACAAAAGTCTGCAACGTCTGAGAAGGACGATCCTGGGCACGCACAAATCTGATTCAAAATCATTTTCATGAGCAGTGAGGGCAACGTATTTAGTTCTCATTGTTGAATTCGATTAAAATCAACACAGTAAACCACTATTCAACACAGGTGTAAAATATTCTGGATAATTCTAATTTTTTGAGTTTTAGAATTTGAGGTTTTCTTAAGCTGCAAGTCCTAATCAGCAACATCCAAACAAAAAGCTAAGCTCCTAACCTGATCCATCTTGTATTTCGAAGACATCTTTGGCGACTTCTCTGGTAGCTTCTGTTTCATTTATCATGTAGAATGAATGGAACTGCTGTAAATGGGCCGAATCGAGGCTGCGCAGCGTTCTCACCATCAGCAAACCGCACCGGAGTCCGCATAGAACTGTACCCAGACTACCTCTAGAGGTCGGTCTCAGTACGGTTCTTTAGTCCAGACCAAAACAAACTGGTCTATATTCACACCTGCCCAAACGTACCGTACTCACAGGTGTTCCGAACTCCAGTCCACTTTAACCAGACCAAACCATTTATGTGTGAAAGCACCCTAATAGTGCACTATTACCCAAAGATGGGGACTCAAGTCTGCGACTCGGACTTGAGTCGCACTTAAGCTGCATTCCCAACGAATTCAGACTCAACTCGGACTCACCGTCAAAGCACTTCTGACTCTACTTGACTCGCGGTTTGAGACTCGCCTCAGACTTGTGAATATTTTTTTTTTAAAACTTTTAATATTTTCCCCCCCATGATCTCTCTGTCTGATCTGCTGTCTGTGTGTGACTGCTGTCATTCCCCCAGACTACACTGACGTAACGTCACAGACACGCCCACACGTGCACTCAATCAAAACAACAGGAGCGCCAGTGAACAACGTGATGCTGCACATCAGCGCATCGCTGTAACTTTGGGTATTAAAAACTTAATAAGTGACAAATATGTGAGCATCAAGCTGCAACATCAGTGGTCTAAAAATCCAGGACGCTGGATTCCCCACATCCACCTTCCTCCACCTTAAACACACCTGGACAGGTTAGTCACTGTGAAAGCTTAAAGGGACTTGAGGCAAGATAAAGACATGAGACTCGTGACTGCCGCGACTGGCACTGCAGGTAACTGCAGCCACAAGCCAAGCTGTCACGGGAGCACAAATGGAAGCTATAATGTTGTTTACTACGCTGATAGTCTTTTTCTTCGTAGTTACACTTTTTAGTGTCTTTCAGTTGATCTGGATCGTTTGCTGACTGCAGAAGAATCCGTAAGTATCCCGTGGAGTGTTTGAATTTACCGTGACCGTCTCCTTCCTGTATCAAAACTGTTGGGGAGGCAGATGAAGCATCTTTTGACGTCACATCCGCAGGACAGAGCGGGGAATTCGGCCACCGAATCGCAGCGTATTATGCAGCACACAGCCTGTTCAAGGCAACGGAGAGAGACGTGAATGGGCTCGTTCTTTTTGGTTTTTAACGCTTCATCACCCATGAGTCTAAAAAAACTGGACATGCTTATTTATTCTTTCGCAATTCCTGCCTCTTGTCCCTTTAATGTTAGCAGCTAGCCTGGTAAAGCTGGATTAGCAACTAGCTTAGCATCATAGCTGTGTTAGCTCATTACAACCGTTTTGCTAAAATCACTTTAACGTCATCAGATTGGCTCTACTGAATGTATGCAGAAGAAGAATGAGAAGTTAACTGAACACCGTTTCCATTAACTGTGACGTTGCCATGACAACATTAAACTGGGACCAAACTGGAATCAGACCCTGCTGTAAACAAGGCAGGTTTACTGGCTCTGTTTATTAGAGAAGTCCAGCTGTTGTTGGTTTAGGAGTATCAGAACTATTTATTGAAACTGGATCTAAACAAGTACTGAATCTAAATTAATTAGGATGTTGAGGCTTTTTCAGTTTTAAAATCAATTATATTTTCTGCACTTAGCTCACACAGTTAGATTAAGCATTAAAAAGATTTCAGCTCTTGTGCAGGATCACCAGCTGTGGACACTGTCCTGCAGGTTTGGACATGGTAACCTGTTGCAATACACCTGAGTGAAATCATTAATGGCTCATTATGAGGCTGGTGCAGAATTTGACTAAGCTGTCATGTGTGTTATAGCAGAAGACATTTATAACCTGCAGCAAGGTGCAGTATATTGGTCTCCTGTCCACATTTAGACAACAACAAAAAATGTTATGAACTGCAGGATTAGTTTTGAAAAATTCTCTGTTGGTCCAGATGGATTTTTGTACACGTTAAAAACTCTTACATGAAATGAAAATGAAATTAAATGAAAAATACTTTATTTATCCCAGAAAGGAAATTCGACAATGTAAAAAGCTCTTTTTTTCTTTTCTTTTCTTTTCTTTTTTAACAATATAACATTGATATTAATAATAATAAGTCAGTCGGTCAGTCAGTCTTGTTCTTCAGGGTGATGCTGCTGGTAGGAATGAATTTCTGTATCTCTCCGTCCTACAGTGAACCTGACGCAGCCTCCCACTGAACACACTCTGTTGATTCTTCACCGTGTTGTGGAGAGGATGGGAAGTGTCCTCCATCATCTTCATCAGCTTGTGCAGCATTCTTTTCTGAACGATCAGCTCCAGCGGCTCCAGAGTTATTCCCAGCACAGAACCAGCTTTCTTGATCAGCTTGTTTAGTTTCTTCAAGTCTCTGATTCTGATGCTGCTGCCCCAGCAGATGCTGCAAAGCTAATTGCACTTTCCACAACAGACTTGTAGAAGATCTGCAACATCTTGGTGCAGACGTTGAATGATCTCAGCTTCCTTAAGAAGTAGAGTCTGCTCTGACCTTTCTTGCAGATGTAGTCAGTGTTGCATTTCCAGTCGAGTCTGTTGTCCAGCTGAACTCCAGGTATTTGTAGTTCTCCACCACCTCCACCTCCTCTTCCAGGATGTAGACAGGACTATGCTGCTTATTCTTGCTCCTCCTGAAGTCAACAATCATCTCTTTAGTCTTGCTGGTATTTAAGATGAGCTGATTGTTACTGCACCATTTCACAAACTGACTGACCAGTTCCCTGTACTCAGCTTCTTGTCCATCACTAATACACCCCACAACTGCAGAGTCATCAGAGTATTTCTGCAGATGACAGGATCAGAAATGTACTGGAAGTCTGAGGTGTACAGTGTAAAGAGGAATGGTGAGAGTACAGTCCCTTGTGGTGCTCCAGTGCTGCTGATCACCATCTCAGACACACAACCTTTCAGTCTCACAAACTGTGGTCTGTTTGTTAGGTAGTCGTAAATCCAGGTGGTTGTGGAGGATCCACCTGGAAGTTATGGAGCTTCTGACATAGCAAAGCAGGCTGAATAGTATTAAATGCACTTGAAAAATCAAAGAACATGACCCTCAAAGTGCTGCCTGACTGGTCCAGATGAGAGTGGGCTCTCTGAAGCAAGAAGATGATGGCGTCTTCAACCCCAAGCCCATTACGATATGCCAACTGTAATGGGTCCTGAAAGGTGTTCACTTGCTTGTTGAGGTGAGCCAGTAAGAGTCTCTCCAGGACATTCATGATGTGAGATGTCAGAGCAACTGGTCTGTAGTCATTTGGTTCAGCTGGTTGTGGTTTTTTAGGGACAGGAACAAGACAGGATGTTTTCCACAGCACAGGAACTCTGTTCTGTCTCAGGCTGGTGTTAAAAAGGTGCTGGAGAACCGGACATAGTTGTTCTGAGCAGGTCTTGAGAACTCTGGGACTGACACCATCTGGACCTGCAGCCTTGTTCCGGTTCAGTTTTTCTAGTTGTTTCTTGACCTGGTCACAGGAGACAGTCAGGCTGGAGGTGGAGCCAGAGGAGGTCTCAGAATGTCCTGATGTGGAGACAGAGGAGGTCTCAGGATGTCCTGATGTGGAGGGAGAGGAGGCTGTGTTCAGGTCCATGACTGAGGTGCAGGGTGACAGAGTGGGGGTGGGACAGGAAAGCTGTGGGCTCATGGAGGGTGTGTGGAATGTTGTGTTGTCGACAGGGGGGAACTGAACCTATTGAAGAACATGTTCAGTTCGTTAGCTCTGTCCAGACCTCCATCAGTCTGATCCCCTTTAACTTGAAGCCAGTGATTTTCTTCATTCCCGACCACACATCCCTCACGTTTTTCTGCTGGAGCTGCTCTCCAACTTCTTCCTGTCGTCCTCCTTCACTTCTTAGTCTGTGTTTTCAGTTTTTTTGTGTGGTCTTCAGTAACTCCCTGTCTCCATCCCTGAAAGCTTTCTTTTTGATGTTCAGCAGCTTTTTCAGGTCACTGGTGATCCAGGGTTTGTTATTGGGGAAGCACCTCACTGTTCTTGTTGGAACGATGTTGTCCACACAGAAGTTTATGTAATCTGTCACACACTCAGTCATGGTGTTGATGTCATCTCCATGAGGTTCACAGAGGACATTCCAGTCTGTGGCCTCAAAGCACCCTCTCAGAGCATCTTCAGCCTCAGTAGACCAGGTTTTAATCGTCCTCCTAATGACTGGTTGCTGCTGAACGATGGGCTTGTAGGTGGAGGTGAGAAGAATCAGATTATGATCTAATCTTCCTAAAGGAGGCAGGGCAGAGGAGCTGTATGCATTCATAGTGTTTGCATAAAATAAGACCAACATCTTATTTTCTCTGGTGGAGCAGCTGACAAACTGCTGGAAAGTTGGTAACGTAGCAGAGAGGGGAGACGTTGTTGAAGTCTCCAGAGATCGCCATGAATGAGTTTGGATGCTGTGTTTGTAGTTTAGCCACGACGGAGCTGATGACATCACAGGCTGTCTCTGGTGCGGTACCTGGTATTATATAAACCGCTACCAGAATAACACAGGCAAACTCTCTGGGTAAATAATATGGACAGAAACTCACAGCTAACAGTTCAATGTCTCTTGTGCAGATCTTCTCCTTGACAGTGATGTGTCCTGGATGGCACCAACGCTGATTGACCAGCACTGCAATTCCGCCTCCCTTTAGCTTCCTGCTGAGCTGTTTATTTCGGTCTGCACGGACCGTCTTGAAGCCGTGTACAGACGCATTACAGTCTGGGATGTGTTCATGCAGCCATGTCTCGGTGAAACAAATAATACTGCACTCTCTATATTCCTTCTGAGACCTTGTTAGCACTTCAAGCTCGTCCATCTTGTTAGCTAGCGATCTCATGTTACCCATCACAACAGTTGGAAGAAACGGTTTAAATCTCCACCGTTTTTCTCTCTGCCTTACCCCTGCCCTGCATCCTCTTCTCCTTCTCTTTAACTCCACTGGGATTTGATGTGTTATGTCGCTGGTAATCTTGATTTTGGAGAGTTTTAACAGTTGATCTCTGTGGTAAACAATTTTTCTGTTTCCATGGATACACATCATAACAACTAGTGAAAAAAAGCCAAAAATATGAAGAAAAATCTCCTGAATTGCACACCCTTCAAACCAGCATTAGAAATACTCCCAGAAAACCTAATCTGACAAGTAATGTCAATAAAAAAGACAACTATATTTGAAAAAAACACAAAAGCTATGAGAGAGCTGTTACAAACTGCAGCCACCTAGCAGCGCATTCCGGATTTTTTTTTTTTTTTTTTTTTTTTTTTTTTAGATAAGTTACAGCATAATTACTACAGTAGTCTGAATAAATGTCCATACTGATCTACAGGTTTTCTTAATTCGGTACAGCAAAGACATCTTCCAGGGGAGAGGGACAGAGTATTTGTCATGCAAAGGTAAAGATCAGTGCGGTTACAGGCTGCTGGGAGGTTAAGGGTGAGTACAGATTTTTAATTCCTTGGATATTATAACAGAGTCCTTCAAGCAGAAGGCCTAACCAGTTATTAGTTTTAGGGTCATGTAGGTTTGGATTTTTTTCCCCCCTTACTCATAAAAATCTTCAATTAAAAACTGCATTTTGTGTTTATAGTACTTGTGTTATTTTTGTCTAATATTTAAAATTTGTTTGATGATCTGAAATATTTAAATGTGACAAACGTGCAAAAAAATAAGAAACCAGGAAGGGGGCAAACACTTTTTCACACAACTATAAAGACAACTCACATGCTACCCCTCGTTTTTGCCACCTGCTCCTGTCATCGGCTAGACTCAACCAGCTGGGTGAGGAAGATCACATGACTTTCCAGGCTTTTACTCTGAAGGAATCTGCTTCTATCTTCTCTGTAAACTTTCCACTGCATTGCTCATATCCTTTGTAAGACAAAGAGGGAAAAGAGCATGCTTGTTCTAAATGCAGGGCATCAAAAGCAAATAACCTCTTGCTTAAGAGGAGAAATGAAATTCATCATTTCCAGGCTGACGGAATTAAAAATGTGAAGCTCTAGATGTGTAATTCCATCTGCAGCGTCACATGACATCACACATCATCTCTGTGTTGATATCCAGCCTCTTGTCTACAGGGTGGTCTGCCCTCACGTGCATGTGAAGCTCCGCCTCCTCCCTCAACTGATAACAGGCCAGATAGTCTGCTATTACTTTAGTAAAATATACCCAGGTGTACTGGCTTGTCGGCAGCCATCAGTTACTGGAGTATACTACTATGTACTACATACTCCCAAGCAAAAACTTTGTTCTCATTTCAGTGCAGCGATAAAAAGTTATTTATGTTCATTGGATACGTGCTCCAAAGCAGCTTTCTTATCAGCGGGGGGGCAGTGAACAGTTGACCCTGTATTTTCACATTTATCTTGAGTGTCTGTGGCCTGGAGGCGGTGTACATTAGGCGGTGTCCTGGTGTTTGTGTATATAATTGTTGTTTGTCCCCACTTCCATCATCCAAACAGCTTAAATAATAATCAGCAGAGATGTGTCAGAAACTTTGTTTTGATTGGCCACTGTGGTCTCATGTGAGCATACAGACTCATACCATTATGTGAAAACAGAGGAGGGCAGATGTGCCACTGCAAGAGAAGACAGCAGACTGGCGAGGAGCGTGTGATGTCATGTGATGTGATAAGAAGTAACACCTGAAAGTAAAGCAGCATCTCGCTGCAGTTTGAAGACAGAACAAATGCACAAAATTATAAGACCTCTCATAAAGCACTGGACGCAAAAAAGTTTTTCAATAAGTTTTTTAAATTTAATTTAATTTAATTTTTTTTTATGAAATTAATGTCAAATATGAAGCTGTGGAACAAATGTGCTCCATATTTGCTCCACATGTGGAAAATGTGGTTTTTCTGTTACCCTGTGTTCACACCGGACGCAAATAAAATTACTCGCTTGAATGAATTACATGTTAAGTCAATGTACAGATGCGAATAAATGCGCGTTTGCTTGGGGCGGCGCATTTGACGCGAATTTGCAGTGCGAAAATGCCCCAAACGTCTTATTAAAAGGAATAGATGCAGGAATTGTGAAAGAATAAACAAGCATGTCCAGTTTTTTAATACTACTGGGTGATGAAGTGCTAAACAACAAAAAGAACGTTTCCACCCACGTCTCTCTCCGTTGCCTTGCACAGGTTGTGTGCTGCATAATGCGCTGCGATTTGGTGGCCAAATTTCCCGCGCTGTCTTGCGGATGTAGCACTGCATCAGTGTCCTCAACAGTTTTGATACAGGAAGGAGACATCGCGGTAAATTCAAACACTTCAAGGGATAGTTATGGATTCTTCTGCCATCAGCAAACGATCCAGATCAATTGAAAGACACTAAAACGTGGAACTAAGAAAAAAAAGACTTTATCAGCGTAGTAAACAACGTTATACAGTAGCTTCAGTTTGTGCTTCTGTAAATCCCCCTGGAAGCAGCCGCGATCCAGACGTAACTCCTGGATCAGGTGATGAAATTCACCGAGCTCCAAGCACTTCTAGAGAATCTGGTGGACCCAAACACGCCGCCAGCTTCCGTTCTCCAACTTCCATGGGAACTTAGTACGGTTATTTTAGTACTTCCTCAAAGTACTAAAATAACCGGGTTCTGCCACTTTCAACTGACTGAGGTGACTGACATTTGTCAAACCACCATACCTCACTCCAGAAAGTTCAACCTGATGCACGAATGAAGCATCTCATTCGCGCATACGCATATGCTTCATTCACGTGAAAAAAACCCCCAAATCAAGCGAGTAAACATCCAGCATTCACGCGTTGAAATCTAGGCACGTATGCGAATGGAGGCGTCCGGTGTGAACACAGGGTTAGGGTGGCTGAATGTATGGTCAGTATGGTCAACAAGGTGGTCCACAGGACCAGAAAGATGCTGGTCATTTACTGTTTTCGTCATTTATTAGACTGAATCATCACTGGTCCTGGCACTGGTCCCAGTACTGATCCTAGAACTGGTCCTGTAAAGCTGTAGAATGGTAGATATAAAAGGTCAGTAATAATTGCGAGCCATACTTTGTAAGTGATCCCGTCCTTGAAGTATCTGGTGAAGTCTGTGGACTCTGCACCCTGCAGTTCTCGGTACTGGACCGGTTTACCACCCAGGTGGTCGTCCAGCTGCACGGTGAAGATGGCGGCAGCGGTACTCTCGTCCTGGCTGCACTCCTCACCTTAAAAGACAAACACGGGAACCTGGATTTAGCTGGGCTAATAGGTAAGGGTCTCCTGTTGGATCATTCCTGCATGGATGAGGATGTTTCATTATCCAACCCCAGCTGATAGCGTGAGCAGCTTCTCAATTTGAACAGCCATGAAGGACGACACATCCCATGGTGGTTTGTTTCAGAAGAGTCAGACTATTGACGTCCAGCAGATAAAACATTTGAGAAGATTCTGAAACAATCTAACCTGGATTAAGACCTGTCCAACCTGTTCAACTTGTGCCTGTACAAGCCTGTAGGAGCAGTCTGTGGTCTGTTGTTGCTGTAGGTGGTCAGGTCTAGCTTCAGGTCCACGATTCATGGGGCTCAGGTTGTAAAGACTGGTTCAGGTCTACGTTCAGGTCTACGATTCATTGGGCTCAGGTTGTGAAAGACTGGTTCAGGTGTAGGTTCAGGTCTATGTTCAGGTCTACGATTCACTGGAGTCATGGGCTCAGGTTGTGAAAAGCTGGTTCAGGTCTACGTTCAGGTCTACGATTCATGGGGCTCAGATTGTGAAAGACTGGTTCAGGTGTAGGTTCAGGTCTATGTTCAGGTCTACGATTCATGGGGCTCAGGTTGTGAAAGACTGGTTCAGGTGTAGGTTCAGGTCTACGATTCATGGGGCTCAGATTGTGAAAGACTGGTTCAGGTCTAGGTTCAGGTCTACGATTCATGGGGCTCAGGTTGTGAAAGACTGGTTCAGGTCTAGGTTCAGGTCTACGATTCATGGGGCTCAGGTTGTGAAAGACTGGTTCAGGTCTACGTTCAGGTCTACGATTCATGGGGCTCAGGTTGTGAAAGACTGGTTCAGGTGTAGGTTCAGGTCTACGATTCATGGGGCTCAGATTGTGAAAAGCTGGTTCAGGTCTAGGTTCAGGTCTACGATTCATGGGGCTCAGGTTGTGAAAGACTGGTTCAGGTGTAGGTTCAGGTCTACGATTCATGGGGCTCAGATTGTGAAAGACTGGTTCAGGTGTAGGTTCAGGTCTTGGATTCATGGGGCTCAGATTGTGAAAGTCTGGTTCAGGTGTAGGTTCAGGTCTTGGATTCATGGGGCTCAGGTTGTGAAAGACTGGTTCAGGTCTAGGTTCAGGTCTTGGATTCATGGGGCTCAGGTTGTGAAAGACTGGTTCAGGTCTAGGTTCAGGTCTACGATTCATGGGGCTCAGGTTGTGAAAGACTGGTTCAGGTCTAGGTTCAGGTCTACGATTCATGGGGCTCAGGTTGTAAAGACTGGTTCAGGTCTAGGTTCAGGTCTACGATTCATGGGGCTCAGGTTGTAAAGACTGGTTCAGGTCTAGCTTCAGGTCTACGATTCATGGGGCTCAGGTTGTGAAAGACTGGTTCAGGTGTAGGTTCAGGTCTATTCATCTAATTTAGTTCAGGTCTACGATTCATGGGGCTCAGATTGTGAAAAGCTGGTTCAGGTCAGGTTCAGGTCTACGATTCATGGGGCTCAGATTGTGAAAGACTGGTTCAGGTGTAGGTTCAGGTCTACGATTCATGGGGCTCAGATTGTGAAAGACTGGTTCAGGTCTAGGTTCAGGTCTAGGAGTCATGGGGCTCAGATTGTGAAAGACTGGTTCAGGTGTAGGTTCAGGTCTTGGATTCATGGGGCTCAGGTTGTGAAAGACTGGTTCAGGTCTAGGTTCAGGTCTACGATTCATGGGGCTCAGATTGTGAAAGACTGGTTCAGGTCTACGTTCAGGTCTACGATTCATGGGGCTCAGATTGTGAAAGTCTGGTTCAGGTGTAGGTTCAGGTCTACGATTCATGGGGCTCAGATTGTGAAAGACTGGTTCAGGTCTAGGATTCATGGGGCTCAGATTGTGAAAGACTGGTTCAGGTTTAGGTTCAGGTCTAGGATTCAATGGGCTCAGATTGAGAAAGACTGGTTCAGGTCTAGGTTCAGGTCTACGATTCATGGGGCTCAGATTGTGAAAGACTGGTTCAGGTCTAGGTTCAGGTCTTGGATTCATGGGGCTCAGATTGTGAAAGTCTGGTTCAGGTATAGGTTCAGGTCTACGATTCATGGGGCTCAGATTGTGAAAGACTGGTTCAGGTGTAGGTTCAGGTCTAGGATTCATGGGGCTCAGATTGTGAAAGACTGGTTCAGGTGTAGGTTCAGGTCTTGGATTCATGGGGCTCAGATTGTGAAAGTCTGGTTCAGGTGTAGGTTCAGGTCTAGGATTCATGGGGCTCAGATTGTGAAAGACTGGTTCAGGTCTAGGTTCAGGTCTACGATTCATGGGGCTCAGATTGTGAAAAACTGGTTCAGGTGCAGGTTCAGGTCTTGGATTCATGGGGCTCAGATTGTGAAAGACTGGTTCAGGTCTAGGTTCAGGTCTAGGAGTCATGGGGCTCAGATTGTGAAAGACTGGTTCAGGTGTAGGTTCAGGTCTAGGAGTCATGGGGCTCAGATTGTGAAAGACTGGTTCAGGTGTAGGTTCAGGTCTAGGATTCATGGGGCTCAGATTGTGAAAGACTGGTTCAGGTCTAGGTTCAGGTCTAGGATTCATGGGGCTCAGACTGTGAAAGTCTGGTTCAGGTATAGGTTCAGGTCTACGATTCATGGGGCTCAGATTGTGAAAGACTGGTTCAGGTGTAGGTTCAGATCTACGATTCATGGGGCTCAGATTGTGAAAGACTGGTTCAGGTGTAGGTTCAGGTCTAGGATTCATGGGGCTCAGATTGTGAAAGACTGGTTCAGGTCTAGGTTCAGGTCTACGATTCATGGGGCTCAGATTGTGAAAGACTGGTTTGGGGCACATGACGAATCACTTTCACACATGGATTGGCCACCACAGAGTCCAGACCTGATCCCCATGGAGAGTCTTTGGGGTGTGATTTCGCATTGTGGGTCTTTAATATTTGGGTATTTGATTCAGTTGTCCACGAAAATCTATTCAAATAAAGGAATATGTTACTTTTGGGGCAATCTTTATAATTATATATCATTATAAAATTATATAATTATAATTATGATTACAAAGCCTCTAGTTAATTAGATTTTAGATTATTTTTTTAAAATAGAGTCCCACCCCTAATATAAGTTGTATTTTTTGCTGAAAAATTGGATTGAAGTTGGGGATTCAAATGAGGGACTTGTGAAATGCGAGGAAGTTTCACTTTCAGTAACTCGCACCTAAAGGCGTTAGAAAACTGTTTTAAGTTCCTGTGATGTTTTTGACCTTAGATGCTTCACATTGTCTGAATAACAGAAGCACAGCAGATTCTTGAACACTATGCACGCACATTGTCAACTGCTGACTGACGTGTCAGCAACACGCTCAGACAGCAGAAACCACACCAACCAGAGTTGATCTGAGCAGTTAAAACTGCAGAGAGAACAGATCCATCTGTAAGCTGTCCTTTCTGATTAATGTTCCTGCAGCGTTCATGTTAAGTCAGTCTCATATTTCAACCACATCCCATCTGTCCAAAAGTTACAGAACAAGGTTTTCTATGTCAGGAATTTTACATAAAAGAAGGTGCAGCCCAGTTTCACGTCGGGAAGAACTGTGAGAGAAACATTTTCATCCATCTGACCACAGAACAGTTTCTACTTTGCCTCAGAGCATTTTAGATGAGCTTTGGTCCAGAGAAGATGGATGGTGGTGGTTCTGGATCCTGGTCTCATGTGGCTGCTTCTCTGGATGATGGAGCTTTCACCTGCATTTGTGGATTTCAGGGTGAACTGTGTTCACAGAGATTTCTGGAATCTTCCTGAGTCCATCAGTAGTTTCCAGTAGAGAATCATGTCTGCTTTTAATGCAGAAGATCACCAGCATCCAGCCTTGTTCCCTGCACACAGAGATTCCTCCTGATTCTCTCCATCTTCTGATGATGTTCTACACTGTAGATGGAGGATCTTCAAATCTAAGGAACATTTTTCTGAACTTGTTCCACAACTTTAAGAGCCAGTTTGTCTCAGTTTGGTGAACCTCTGTCCATCTTTCCATCTGAGAGACTCTAAAATGTTCCTTTGTACCCAGTCATGTTGCTGGTATGTTATCAGTTGAACCAGTCATGTTACTGGTCTTTTCCCAGTTAAACAAGTCATGTTACTGACCTGTTCCCAGGTAAACCAGTCATGTAACTGACCTGTTCCCAGTTAAACCGGTCATCTTACTGACCTGTTCCCAGTTAAACCAGTCATGTTACTGGCCTTTGCCAAGGTAAACCAGTCATGTTTCTGACCTGTTCCCAGTTAAACAAGTCATGTTACTGACCAGTTAAACCGGTCATGTTACTGACCTGTTCCCAGTTAAACCAGTCATGTTACTGGTCTTTGCCAAGGTAAACCAGTCATGTTTCTGACCTGTTCCCAGTTAAACAAGTCATGTTACTGACCAGTTAAACTGGTCATGTTACTAGCCTGTTCCCAGTTAAACCAGTCATGTTACAGACCTGTTCCCAGTTAAACCAGTCATGTTACAGACCTGTTTCCAGTTAAACCGGTCATGTTTCTGACCTGTTCCCAGTTAAACCAGTCATGTTACTGGTCTTTTCCAAGTTAAACCAGTCATGTTACTGGTCTGTTCCCAGTTAAACCAGTCATGTTACAGACCTGTTCCCAGTTAAACCAGTCATGTTTCTGGTCTGTTCCCAGTTAAACTGGTAATGTTACTGGTCTTTTCACAGTTAAACCAGTCATGTTACTGGTCTGTTCCCCCTTCTTTCCCAGTTAACCTGATTAGATATTAAAATCTCCTCCTATTATAATTGTCCAGCCTTTTGTTGCTGCAATCAGATTCAAAATGAGCTCCTTTTTTTCCATGAAATGGTAAAATGTCTCATTTCTCAGATTTGATGTGTTCCTGTTGTTTATGTTAATCTTCTATTTCAGTTTGAATTAGTTCAGAAATTCATCTAAAAACTGGAAATAAAAGTTCAGTTGCAGCAGCATCATCCCTACTTCCTCTTTCTGAGAATTTGTCTGCAGCACATTGAACAGTGAAACATCAGCACAAAGAAAACTTCCTGTCATTCTGGGTTTGCACCGAATGCATCAAGCGTGAAGTTTAGTTGTTTTCATGTGACAGAAACAGATGATTAACACTGTCTGGTTGTCAGTGATAAACATCTGCCAATGCTGCAGCGAGGGTACGCACACTCACCAACAACACACTGGAGTATCATGCTAACCTTCGGGAACAGATCAGAACAGATTGGTCTCCATGGTAACATGAACACCCACGGCCACCAAGACAATGTTCTGCTTATTTCAGCAGGACAAGGCAAAAACACACAGTGACAACCATTGTGTAACCAATGTATTAAAGGAACAGTACACCCACAGAATGATGTTCCTTCATCTTCTACTCGCCGTCATTCTGAGGAAGACTCTGGAGCACTTTTTAATATCTCAAATGCAGGCAGAGAGCTGGGGGGTTTTCGTTTTCCCCAAACGTTCATATGATGGAGTTCACCGGCGACTGAACCAAAAGGTCCATAATGCTGCTGCACACAAGAGCTTTCTGCTGAGCTAAAAGTCGTTGGAGGCCGTTTGCTCAGCAGATCGTCGCCTGATTTCTGATGAGTTTTCTGCCTCGCGAGGCCTTGAGGTGAAAATCAATCACGTTTGATATTTTTTGCCTCACAAGGCGAAAAACTCACCGTGTGCGCTCAACTTGAAACTGTCTGCTGAGGGCAGAAGATCTAGCGACCAATCAAAACGCGTCCGGAGATCACATGATTTCAAGATGGCAGCCCTCTGTCATCACGTCAGAAGACTTGATCGATATTTTGCAAAAAGATCCAAAGACTGAAGGCAAAAAAGTTTTGAGGACCTTTTTGTCAGAGACTGAATTGTGTTATTGTGTTTAATTTTTATTCATTTTGTCTTTTTATAAAGTAAATTGTATGAGACGTACTGTACTATAGTATAATACCAATTAATGGTGGTAGTGCACCTTTGAATTCACCAACCACCATTAAACTCGAAAGAAGAAGAAGTCGTGTAAGAAAAATGAATAAGCCGGCGATCAGGATGGCCTGTCGTTTTCCCCCAACTTTCATATAATGGAGTTCACCGGGGTCTGAGCCAAAAAGGTCCATAAAAGTCCACAAAAACTTGTCAATATTCCTCCATACTGCTCGTCCAATGTAATCCAAGTGTCCTGAGTGGGTAGCGTCCAGACTTTACTCAAATTGATATCATCTAGTAGATTTTTAGAGCCTAAACAGTAGAACATCTCACTTTCGCGAAGCGTGCATATGCAAGTTCACGAAACTACGGAAGCCTCAGCATTCGGAGCCTACTCTGCCGATAATGCAAGCGTCAAAGAAGAAATTTGCTTTTTACATTGTGCTAAGAGCGACAGAGCTGCAGACAAACTGGGACAAACACAGGAGGGGTTGGATATTGATTTAAAACAAAGAAAGAAAGAAAAAGAGAACGCGCGATCTCGTCTGCCACAGCATCCATAGTTTCGTGAACGTGCATCGGCATGCTTGCAGGAGATGTGATGTTGTACTGTGTGGCCCCAGCTAGGTGTGCTGGGCAAAGAAGACCCTCTGAAAATGCCGAAGAGCTGCTGGGTCACCTTTAGTACCACAAATGCACACCGACCGTGTTAAATTTTTTTCGGCTTCCTACCCAGAAGAAAGGGTTAGCCTGACAAGCAATGATTGTTCTTCCACTTGCCCAAAACACCTACTACCACTCACCATTAAACCACTCAAAATCGCTGAAATCAAGAGGATACCAGTCAGCGCCGAAAATATGTTTGTCTGCAGGCTTTCAGGCGTTTTTTGAGGTGGTGGTGTTTTGTCGAAATATTCCAGTTGGGCGTGGACAATGCTCTGTGAAAAACGCCGGTTTAACATGGGTTTCAATGGCAGAGTCGCGCTCCTTTCCCCCCACATCCGGAAAGGATGTGATGTATTTGGGGCGTATCCAATTTTGCGGTGTGTATCTATGGAGGAATATTGACAAGCTTTTGTGGACTTTTAAGGACCTTTTTGGTTCGAGCCCTGGTCACCTCCATTACATGAAGGTTGGGGGAAAACGAACACCCCCCCCCCCCACCCCCACCCCCCGGATCTCCGGCTGCATTTAATTAAAAAAGTGCTCCAGAGTCTTGCTTAGCATGAGGGTGCGTAGAAAATAAAGGAACATCATTCTGTGGGTGTACTATTCCATTAATTTTGACTATTTTGAAAGTCATAAAGCCAGTAATGTAATAACATTTTTTATTTGTTGTAATATGTTATTCTATTGGCTGGTTATTGACCCAGGATGAAAAAAATGGAATAACTGCCGTCAATAATGTAATAATACATAAATAAGATTATATTTATTACATATATAACAGCTTTTTTTTTCTTTTGTATTTTGCATTTCATGTCTTCTTTTGTAACAAGTATGATTACATTGTTGGCAAATTATTACCTTGTTGGTTGCAACAACACATCCTGTTCTACTGGAATCCCGGTACCAGACTGTCCTGCCTGCAGTCCAGACCTGCTTCAGCAGGAAATGTGAGGAGCATTCTCGAGCTTTAGCAGTAAGTTTATCAGTTCAAACATTAAATATGGAGTCTGGAAAATTTCCAACAAACTTCCTTTGGTCTTTATTTAGCTGATTCATTCAATATTGTTTGTATATTTGTTTTTAGATTATTTATTCCTATTTATTGCTATTATTTTATTTAATTTTAACTATATTTTATTCCGTTTTATTGTTTTTTGTTAAAATGATAATAATAATAATAGATCAGAATTTAAATGAACCATCTTCATTGAATCCTTCTTCCCATCATCTTACAGGTTTTGTGCGCATCCTTTTTTTCCCCACTATTTTGGTTTTATTTTTTCAATATGATGACCATCCCTGTCTTCTGTAAAAGAAAAATCCTTGACATATGGCATTTAAATAGTTCGGTGTGACGTCTCACATCTTGTGCTCTTTTATAATCGATCAGAGTGAAATGAGAAGGATCAAGTATAAAAAGTGTTCATTTTGTAGAGTGTGTCAGGCAGTGTTTTGTTGGATAAAAGATGGAGGGATGAATAAAAATGTCCATATTTTAACTTCTGTATTTTGCTCCAGTTAATAAATGAACACTTTTATTATATTCAGTCTGACTCCAGCATGATAAATCAAGAGATAATCACTTAGAAACTGTTTTTGTTTTCGCTTGATGAAGCTCATGATTCCTGCACATCAGGAAACACTAAAAACGCTTCCCTGGAATCAGACATGATATTGATCTTCCTCACATCCCAGCAGTTCTAGTTCCCATCATCATCAGTCTCATCACTCCTAACTCTGCAGCTTTTCTCACTTACCCAGCCAGTAGTGCAGGTGGTAAACGTGGTTTTCTCTCTGCTTCAGAGTGTAGAGGACCACATAAGCATCTCCGGTGTAAAAGTTGCCGTGCAGGTTCTGAGGCACAGGGACCAGTTTCAGACTCTCAATCCTCCAGATCTGCAGGCCAGCTTGCTTTCCTGCGTTTTTGAACTCTTGACGTGAGAGCGCCATGACCAACTGATGCTGATGCAGCTGAGAAAGTACTGCTGGAGAACGGAGGCTGGAGGATCGAGACTGGAGGACTGAGGCTGGAGGACCAGGGCTGGAGGACCGAGACTGGAGGACCGAGGCTGGAGGATCGAGACTGGAGGACCGAGGCTGGAGGACCAAGACTGGAGGACCAAGGCTGGAGGATCAAGGTTGGAGGACTCTGCAGACTGACTGAACGGTAGCAGTCTTTCTATTTCTGCTTTTTCAAGTCTTTAAACACACACACATGCAGTGGGTGTGTCTAAATGCTGCTAACACACACACACACACATACACTAGTATCCTGGAACACACACACATCAAACTGGTTACTTTGTAAACAGGTTCATCCATTTTCATTCCTGTCAAAACTGAACCAGTAAATTCTAAGGATTCCTTTTTATAGCTTTATGATTTCTGGAGAAACTGCACATATTCACCAGCAATACTCTAAACCAGCAGTTCCCCTGAGGACCCACTTCATCCAACCATCAAGAAGCCTTTTACCCCCTTCGTCCAACCATAAAAAACCGTTAAACCCCTTCATCAAACCCTCAAAAAGCTGTGGAAACACTTTGTCCAACCATCAAGAAGTCGTGGACCCCCTTCATCCAACCATAAAGAACCCTTGAACCCCCTTCACTTCCCTTCACTGAAACCATATCTGTTTTTTTACTGTCGTTTATCAGAAATGTTGCATCCAGCTGGTTCCATTCATAAAATCATGATGTTGTAGCAAACAAAATGACAAAAAACTTAAAGGCATTATAGAAGATGTTTTTTCAAAAAATTTTGCAGTTTTCTATGAAATTTGGGTTCACTACGTTATGATTAATTAAAAGCTTTAGATATATAAATATAATAAATATTATTATACATCAACTGTGAAAGTAATGGGGCTGGAAAACATCCTCCAATCATCTCTGCATTCCTTACATTTTTCATTTGTCTGTTGGCCCGTCAATAATTTTTACTACCGTAGGAAGAGTGATTGATGGTCAATGCAACGGGTAATAGGCGAGACTGATCATTGAGAGTGATTGATTGGTGAGAATAATACTGCGTGCTGGAAGCGGTGCACTCTCGTCTGATGTTTCTAGCAGGTACCTAACAATCTTTCTGCTAGCAGTTAGTGACGTTCAGACAACAACATTCCGTTTACTTGGGTTTGTGACATGATGGAGAATCTGTAAACTCCTGTGTGGCTCGTGGACGCTGTTCTGGGATCGAGGAGGGAGCTGTGAATCTAGCAGGTTGGTCTTGCGCATGCACATTATTCAAAAACGTGCTACAGATCTGGGCATTAAAAAGTTCCTCCTTTTTCTGCCAGAAGTGGTGCAGTAGTAGTGCACCATTACTGCACTATCACTGGCTGAACGATTTGTCCCGCAAATACGTCATCACGCATGGTGTCCAAACTTGGTGTGTGGAAACGTCCTTGTTACGGGCGTTCATTTATGCTCTGAAATCGTTTCCCCTGAGCACGCAGGCGTTTCTCTGTGCGATTGAATTAGCAGACAAGTCGCTGGTAAGTGGCTGGTAAGTGGCTGGTAAGTGGCTGGTAAGTCACTGGTAAGTGGCTGGTAAGTGGCTGGCAGTCGGCAGAAAGGAGAACTTTTTCACGCCCGCATCTGTAACTGTCTGCTTTCTGAAATGCCAAAACATCTTCTGTAGCGCCTTTAACCCAAATGCCCAAATTTTTTCCAGAAGCATATTCTCCTCTAAATGATGTTATGTATTTACATACAACTCAGGTTTGCTGTGTCTTTACATCAACGATGCCTGGTGCCATGACGCTGTGGTGGGTTGCAGACACTGTTCACCATTGGGGGAGTTTATGATCATCAATTGCCGGCCATTCTACCCATAGAAATGATAAAGACTAGAAGCAGCATTGACCGCTGCCGCCTATGGGAGCTGACGAGCCGTGGGGCCGCCATCTTGGACCGGTCGCCAGCTCCGTTCACTCACCTGTTCATAAGTGATATGAACGAGCAGAACTCAACGAATTATTAATCGATTTTCCTCTATTGTAAAACTTAGACATACTGCTATGATATAGGGTGCTAGTTACATCGAAAAGACGTGTTTATGTAATTTGCGTACAGATAGTGGGCTTAACTGTCATATATTGTCTGTTTTCAGGCTACATGATGTCTGCATCCTCTGCATAGAGACCATACTGGTCTGTTTGACTTTATTAAAGATTTTAAGAATCACCATTAACAATACAGATATTTTTGCTGTTTGAGCATGTATGTCGGACATGTAAAACAAAACAAAAATCATACATCAATGGAATGACCTAATCAATGAAAGAAATGAGAAAAACAAAAATAGAAAACAAATTAACAACATATATTTAATTGGGAAGGAGTACAAACTTATTTTATGCCGACTTGTTAGCAAATCAATACTATTTAATTACTTAGCTCTGTACAGTACGACTAGTAATAGTCAATTACTGTTAAAACTACTATTTCTACCACCACTACTGCTAGCCATTATCATCATACTACTTAATAGAGTATAATATTGTATCACATATATAACAATAATAAAGTATAGTATAAATATAATGTAATACTAAATACGATACTAATACTCCCACAGCTACACTGTAAATGGTAATATTGGCTTTACTAGAATCTATCTAGTAGGCAGAACTTAATTTTAACTTAGTTGTTGGTAATACTTATTCTAAATAAGTTGTAAGAACTTTGGAGGGCAACATGTTAGATAACTTAATTTACTTAAGTTGAAACAGCTTAATTAAAATGAGTAAAGGGAAATTAGGTTGGGGAGGGAGCAGGTTTCCCACAATGCAGTTCACTTCTTTTAACAATAAATTGGAGATAATTCACAAATGAGGGATTTATAAATGATGTTGGTAGTGTCATGTGACTGCTCTCAACTTGTTTGTTAATTCCTGTATTGAACATCTACTACCCAGCAGATGCTGCACCGCAACAGAGATGTGTGTGGTCTGACAATAGTTGTAGCTTAAACCCACCCAAACTAAGTTCTTGCTACATAGTAAGAACAATTTTGAGTTCATCATTTATTTTAAGTAAGACGAACTTAAAAGCATGTTGTTGGTGAAAATAAAATTGAAAATGGTGTGAATCTAATTTCTGTGAAATTAATCCTATCAAGTTTTCTCCCCAGCATCATCCACTTACAGCTTACTCAAATTTATTAAGTTCAGAAAAGTTCTACAAACTTAAACCATTTTAGTTTATTCTACTTAATCACTCCAATTAGAGTTTACTTAATTTTTTTGAGGCAGAAAGTTTGCATATTTTTTTTAAGTAAAGTCAACTTATTAGAATTTACAGTGTATCATCTCTATACTGATAATACTTCTACACTTAATAACAGTAACAATGCAAATATACATAAATATATATCCTCATTTTTCTACTATTATAACATCCACAAATAAAACTAAAGATGATTCCTAATTACTTACCTGTCCAAAACATTAATGACATAAAAGAATTATTAAATATTCAAAATGTTTAATTCTATCTGTAACAATATCAGAATCAGAATTACTTCATTATCTCTGGTAGGAAATTCTTTTTCTGCTTTGCTCCCATTTACAGACGTAGAGATAGTAAGACTAGTTAAAATAAAAATAAAGTGCAAAAGTAAAAATAAAATAAACTCAAATAAAAAGTAAAATTGCAACCCTTCCTATATCAACAATATACAAGAAATAACATATAATAGTACCAATATATAATGATAAAAATGAGATAAAATCTCAGTATATACAATAGGCAGTATTTACAGTGCTCCTAAATACTTATTATTGCACATAATAAGATTCCAAATAAGTAAATAATGGAATAATTACCAGAGAGATGAACTGTACCGCTTGATGCCACTGGCAGCAATCACTTCCTGTGGCGCACAATGGTGCAGTGTGGTAAAATGAGTTTCTACATATGTGCAATATATACACATTGTATTATACACACACACACTAAAATATCAGTAAAATAAACCGCAATATAAATTGTTTGTAAAAAAACAATCACATCTAACTCCTATCTTCTTCATTTCTGAGTTTCTTCTCCCTCAGATCCTCCAGAAGACATTTTTTTAAAGTCTTCCCATAAATTGGTGATTATGGCTTCAGAGAAGTCAGACAAGCAGGTGATGCAGAGCTCTGATCCTGGTAGAAAGAAAATAAACATGGTCTCATTTTACACAAATCACTTGGACATGATTTATGTCTGAT
This sequence comes from Atherinomorus stipes, assembly GCA_023101725.1. Taxonomy (NCBI): domain Eukaryota; kingdom Metazoa; phylum Chordata; class Actinopteri; order Atheriniformes; family Atherinidae; genus Atherinomorus; species Atherinomorus stipes. Next base: position 16,019 of record JALJCO010001938.1, on the reverse strand, counting down.
TTACATGATAACACATCACACCTGCAGTTATCACTGGTCAGTCACTGCTAGCTCTGAGTGTATCAGGACTGTATACTCAACAACATATTAGAGTCTGTACACTCACGTGTAAAATCAGAGTTGTGTTGATGTGAATGAAAGTAGAGGAGACGGTGAAACATGAGAAACATTTTGCTGTAGTTAGAGATGATGCAGTTATTCTGTCTGTGACGTCTCCTGTTTAAATACTCTGGTCAAACAGGGTAGTACCAGTCACACCGGGATTATTTCTTACACTGCATCACAATATCAGCTGTAATCTACACCAGTGTTATTTAATGTGTGATTTATAAAGTTTCATCGATGTTTACATAACTTTAACAGCAGGCACTAAGCGTGCGTGATGCTGACGAGCTCAGTACGATTTCACTGGTGGACAAGTTATTACAAGCCGGTAAATATTTTAACCACTAAATACAACTAATACTAATGTTCAGGCTTACTTGTGAAAAGTAACTCTGGCTGCTTTCGATGCTCCGCCGATCACAACCAGAAAACGGCTGTACAGCTCTGGTGTCGTTCATCCACGGAAGCTGCTCGCTGAGCTGCGACCGGTCCAAGATGGCGGCCACATTTCTCGCCCTCGAGTGGCCAATGCTGCTTCTACTCTTTATTTCTATGATTCTACCTGCCCAGGGAATGTACTGCTATCCTGCTAGCAGCGGTCTACATCCTTCCCTGCTCTGCCAAAAAAAGGAGTGAGGGACTGAACGAGCTTCACCAGCACAGAATCTAACAGCCCCCCCTGATGCCTTCCTCATCCTGGCTGAGGACTTCAACCATGCCAACCCCAAGAGTGTGTTTCCACAACTACATGGACATGTCAACTTTCCTACAAGAGGAAACAACATCTAGGACAATGTTAACACTATTCAGAAGGGAGCCTACAAAGCCCTCTCCCTCCCCCACCTTGGAGCCTCAGACCACTCCACTGTTATGCTAATCAGTGTTGTTTTTGGCAGCTATTTCAGTTTTAGTTTTGGGCCTAGTCCACACGGAGCTGAAGTCGGTTAAGGTGTGAAACTGATTGCAGAAATCCGGAGAAAGGTTTCACGATCCCCATGAAACCGCTGCAGCACATCATACAAGGCTGCGGGTGGCATTATGATGATTAACTCACTGGCTGCCATTCACGTGTTTCCACGTTAATTCAAATCCGAACGTTAACTGCCAATCACATGTTTCCACGTTAATTAAGGGTTTTAATCAGGGGAGCTGTTTTAATCCCTGAAGGAGCTTGTCAGAAAGAACCAAAGGCTGATCATGATTTTTTCGGTAGTTTTCATCTAATCCAGCAGATGGCGGTGTCAGACAAGCTTAAAAAAACCTTCCAGGAAGTGATGCGATTCTATGATGCTTCTTGTGTTGTTAGCGGTTGTTAGAGCTAACGGCTGTTAGCCCAAGAATGGGCTATATGCCCGGCTCCACTACTTCCTGAATTTCAGACAGCACCTTTGCTTCCTGTCTGTTGTGACTGGACGAACTGATTAACCCAGGTGTGTCTGACCTCAGTAACTGGCCAGACACACCTGGAGTAATTAGTTCAACCAGTAATGAAAGACAGGAAGCAAAGGTGCTGTCTAAAGTTCAGGAAGTAGTGGAGCCGGGCATATAGCCCATTGGCTTGATTCCAACTGCTTTGAGGGGGAGAGAACATGGCGACCGGTCGTAATCGAAGCAGTTTAGGAGGTGGATGAAGGAGGAAAGTTTGTGGAAAAAGTGATCGGTGACAGACAGACACGATCGATCGAAGACACGATGGAAATCCAGCAGTGAAGTGCGGCAGCTGAAAGTGAAAGTAAGTCTACAGCACGCGGTTGTTTCCCGCGGGGGAGGGGGGGGGCTTTCCTTTGGTACATTCAGTGTTTGTATTGGCATAGTACACAATATTCTGTGGATCTCCCAAAATCAGTGAAAATGCTTAAAAATCCTGGCAATATGGAGCTCTCTGCTCAGAAAAGGTCTGGCAGTCAATGAGTTAAGTAACACTCCAAACCTAGAACAAGACACAGCGCATGCGCAAATAGAGCTTACCGTGTGTCGCTGGAAATCAACAAAGGAAGAGCAGACTGAGGACTTACAAGGCAAACGCTAAAGTTTTCTACGCAGTTAAAAACAGTTGTGATTTTTTTTTCAATGAACTTTGGCGTAGCGTGGTGGTTAGCACCGCAGCCTCACAGTAAGAAAGTCACTGGTTCGATTCCCGGCTGGGAGGGGGTTCGAACAATTCCAACCGTGGCCTTCCTGTGTGGAGCGCGGCTTTGCATGTTCTCCCGTGTATGCGTGGGTTCTCTCCGGGTACTCCGGCTTCCTCCCACAGTCCAAAGACATGCATGCTAGGTTAATTGATCACTCTAAATTGTCCCTAGGTATGAATGTGAGCGTGAATGGTTGTCTGTCTCTCTGTGTTGGTCCTGCGACAGACTGGCGACCTGTCCAGGGTGTACCCCGCCTCTCGCCTGTTAATAGCTGGGATTGACTCCAGCAACCCCCGCGACCCTGAACTGGATAAGCGGTACAGAAAATGACTAATGAACTTTATTGTTTTTTGTGAACGAGACCAAAGCGCGTTGTCGATTTCCAGCAACATGCGGTGAGTCTTTATTTGCGCATGCGCTGTGTCTTGTTCTAGGTTTGGAGTGTCATACTTAAATCATCATAGCGCCACCCACAACCTTGTAGGATGCACTATAGCGGTTCCATGGGGATGGTGAAACCTTTTCTGCTATCGGTTTCACATCCAAAACCGGCTTCAGCTCCGTGTGGACTAGGCCTAAACCAGCCAAGAAGGAGATCCGGTTGTGGCTAGAGGGGTCATCAGAGGCTCTCCAGGACTGATTCTCCACCACCGACTGCAGCATGCTCAGATATGCAGTCACTTATGACGACACCATAGACCTCCAGGAGTACACCCAAACCGTCACGGCCTACATGAGGAAGTGCATGGACGTCACAGTCTCCAGAACCATCTCCATCCAGGCCAAACAGAAACCTTGGTTGTCAGGGGAGGTCCACAGGCTCCTGAAGGCTTGGAATGCTGCCTTCAGAGCTGAGGACGAGGCGGGCCTGAGGACAGCCAGGACCAACCTGTCACGGAGGGTCAGAGAGGCCAAGAGACAGCACTCCAGGAGGATCACCGACCGCTTCAGGGACAGCAGAGACTCCAGGAACCTGTAGCGGGGCATCCAGACCATCATGGACTACAAGCCCCCCCTGCAGACCTGCGACAACTCCCCCTCCCTGCTGAACCAGCTGAACGACTTCTTTGCTCGCATTGAGGCAGACAACAGCACAGAGGATCCCTCCGACAACCAGGTGCTGTCACTATGTTCGGACAGCGTGTGAACACTCAGGAGGATCAACGCCAGGAAAGCCCCCGGTCCCAACGAGGTTCCTGGTCGCGTCCTGAGAGACTGTGCTGTGGAGCCCACAGATGTCTTCACGGACATCTTTCACATCTGAGACATGCTGTCATCCTGACGTGCCTCAAAGCCACCACCATCATCCCGGTACCGAAGAAGCCGTCCCCCACCTGCCACGACTACCACCCACTCACCCCCATCATCATGAAGTGCTTCGAACGGCTTGTCATGCACCACATTAGGTCTGCCCCCTCCACTCTGGACCCCTACCAGTTTGCCTATCGATCTCCCGCCGCTCTTCATTCAGCCCTCACCCACCTGGAGACCAAGGACTCACATGTCAGAATGCTGTTCATATACTGTATATACAGGTACTACCCAAGAAATTAGAATATCCTGAAAAGTTAATTTATTTCTGTAATTCAACTTAAAAGGTGCAATTTACATATTGTATAGATAAATAATATGCAAATCACTACATTTCAAGCTTTTATTTGTGTGGATGTTGATGATTAGGAGTTGCAGCTTAAGAAAACCTCAAATTCAAAAACTCAAAAAATTAGAATATTGCATGAAATCAATTATAAAAGGATTTTAAAAACAAAGAAGTCAGGCCTACTAAAATAAAATCTTGCATCTGTACTTAAAGGAGTTATCACCCAAAAATTCCACTTTTTTGAACATGTGCACTGGAACAGGACCTCAGTTATAACGTGCCAGAAACCCGGAAAGTGAAAGTAACTCTGTCCTTGAGTGCAGCTCTCTCTTCTCACCAGAATCGGCCACAAGCACGCGCTCTCCACAGTACGCCGTTTGGATTTCTTTCTCCAGATGACGTGCACTAGAGAGGCTGCTAGCTGCTGAGCTAGCCTCTTTAGTGCCACCTAAAAGCAGCTGATTACCTGCCACAGAATAGACTGTGGCAGGTAACTCCGAGGAGGAGGAGGAGGAGGAGGAGGAGGGGGAGATAGCCGTGCTGAGTTGCCTCGGCAGAAATTCAGCAGTTTTCGATGCTCTAACAGGAGGGACAGCTTTACCAGGGAGCAGTGGATTATATTTATCAGTGAGGATGTGCAGTCGGTAAGTGTTGCTGCTATGTAACTTATTATCTTTTGTGTCAGAGACCAGTAAACGGTGGTTGACGAGCGGACAAGCTGCTAATGTAGCTACAGAAGCTAACAGTGTTTGGTTAGCTTCACGTCAGACGTCCGCTCCTTATATTCATCAGAGTCCAGCCCTTTTACTCCGGATCCTCTCCATCCACCGCACCGTTAAGTTTTTATCACGTTTTTCTCTGCTGGGACATCATTTCCTTCACCTGCTCTGTCCTGATAAAACTTTGTTTTGGCTTTGACGTTTGCCTCGTGAACGCGCTGACAGACAGCTCTAACTCTTGTACGTATTCTCGCGACAAACAAAAGTTGGGGATAAAAAGAGGTTAAAATGAGCTCATTAAATTTTCGTCCCACCCAACTTTAATTAAAAATTCATTTGAAGATAATTTAAGAAGGATTGTGTATGTAAAACACCAGGTTATGACACCTTTAATACTTGGTTTGGGCCCTTTTGCATGAATGACTCCTAACCCGGCGTGGCATGGATGCTAACAGCTTTAACCCGGCGTGGCATGGATGCTAGCAGCTTTAACCCGGCGTGGCATGGATGCTAGCAACCTTAAACCTGGCGTGGCATGGATGCTAGCAGCTTTAACCCAGCGTGGCATGGATGCTAACAGCTTTAACCCGGCGTGGCATGGATGCTAGCAGCTTTAACCCGGCGTGGCACGGATGCTAGCAGCTTGTGGCATATCTCAGCTGTTATGGAGACCAACATGCTTCTATCCTCTTCTTTATTGTTTGCTCTCTTCCCGTTCAGCTTTCTCTGACGATGCCCCACATGTTCTCAATGGGGTTCAGGTCAGGTGGGTTTGCGGGCCAATCCAGCATGGTGATCCATGGTTGTTGAAGCAGGATTTGGTAGTTTTGGCAGTGTGGGCAGGTGCCAAGTCCTGCTGGAAGATGAAGTCTGCATACCCATACAGCTGGTCCTCTGAAGCAAGCATGAAGGTCTCCAAAATGTCCTGGTAGACGGCTGCATTGATGCTGGACTTGATGAAGCTCACAGGTCCATTCCTTATGAAGTCCTCCACACGTCTGAAAGGCCCTTTCCTGACCATCTTCTCCAGGCTGCTGTCAGCCCTCCGGCTTCTACACCGTTTTCTTCCACACTTCTTCCTTCCACTTAACTGTCCATTAATGTGCTTTGAGACACTCTGAGAACATCCAGCTTCTTTTCTATCACTTTTTGTGTCTTTCCACCTTGTGCAGGGAGTCAATGATGGTTTTCTGCACAACTGTCAGATCAGCATCTTCCCCATGATTGTGAATTCTTCTAAACCAACACAGAGACTTTTTAAAGGCTCAGGGTACTTATGGAGGTGTTTGGATTACTGACCTGATTAGAATGTGACACTCTGAACCTACAATACTGGAGCTTTTCACACTATTCTTATTTTTTGAGTTTTTGAATTTGAGGTTTTCTTAAGCTGCAACTTCTAATCAGCAACATCCAAACAAATCAAAGCTTGAAATATATTGATTTGCTATTGATATATATATATAAACCAAACCTTTGTCTTAGATGTTGTCCACTACCAGATTTAGTGGCAAAAGTTGCATTTGTACCTTTAGATTTTTTTCTTTATCGTGAGTAGAAAATAACAGTGATACAGTGAAGCTGCTACACCAGCTCATCTCTGCATGGACATGGTCCTGATCACACGGGCTCCAAATACCCAAAGCTTTGGGGACCCTTCTGTGCTCGTAGAGACCTTCATGGGGGTTCTGAACCACTGCTCTAAGCTATGTTTTCTCAAATGGGGGTGCATACAGCTTGGACTATGTGGAGACTCCAAGAGGTCTTAAGAAAACAATAACGGTGGAGTTGTGTTTACGGGCCGGCGTGCAGCCGACCAGTTGAGCAGCCACCCCACGTACTGAAGTAGTCCTGGTTCAAGTCCTGACCGGGGACCCTTGTTGCATTTGTTGAGATTTTCCTTCCTGGTTCTGGTCCTGATGGAGGTTTTCCTTCCTGGTTCTGGTTCTGATGGAGGTTTTCCTCCTGGTTCTGGTCCTGATGGAGGTTTTCCTTCCTGGTTCTGGTTCTGATGGAGGTTTTCCTCCTGGTTCTGGTCCTGATGGAGGTTTTCCTTCCTGGTTCTGGTTCTGATGGGGGTTTTCCTTCCTGGTTCTGGTCCTGATGGAGGTTTTCCTTCCTGGTTCTGGTCCTGATTGAGGTTTTCCTTCCTGGTTCTGGTCCTGATGGAGGTTTTCCTTCCTGGTTCTGGTCCTGATTGAGGTTTTTCCTTCCTGGTTCTTGTTCTGATGGAGGTTTTCCTTCCTGGTTCTGGTTCTGATGGAGGTTATCCTTCCTGGTTCTGGTCCTGATGGAGGTTTTCCTTCCTGGTTCTGGTCCTGATTGAGGTTTTCCTTCCTGGTTCTTGTTCTGATGGAGGTTTTCCTTCCTGGTTCTGGTTCTGATATAGGTTTTCCTTCCTGGTTCTGGTCCTGATGGAGGTTTTCCTTCCTGGTTTTGGTTCTGATGGAGGTTTTCCTTCCTGGTTCTGGTTCTGATGGGGGTTTTCCTTCCTGGTTCTGGTTCTGATGGGGGTTTTCCTTCCTGGTTTTGGTTCTGATGGAGGTTTTCCTTCCTGGTTCTGGTCCTGATGGAGGTTTTCCTTCCTGGTTCTTGTTCTGATGGAGGTTTTCCTTCCTGGTTCTGGTTCTGATATAGGTTTTCCTTCCTGGTTTTGGTTCTGATGGAGGTTTTCCTTCCTGGTTCTGGTCCTGATTGAGGTTTTCCTTCCTGGTTCTGGTTCTGATGGAGGTTTTTCCTTCCTGGTTCTTGTTCTGATGAAGGTTTTCCTTCCTGGTTCTGGTTCTGATATAGGTTTTCCTTCCTGGTTTTGGTTCTGATGGAGGTTTTCCTTCCTGGTTCTGGTCCTGATTGAGGTTTTCCTCCCTGGTTCTGGTTCTGATGGAGGTGTTCCTTCCTGGTTCTGGTTCTGATGGGGGTTTTCCTTCCTGGTTCTTGTTCTGATGGAGGTTTTCCTTCCTGGTTCTGGTTCTGATGGAGGTTTTTCTTCCTGGTTCTGGTTCTGATATAGGTTTTCCTTCCTGGGTCTGGTTCTGATGGAGGTTTTCCTTCCTGGTTCTGGTTCTGATGGAGGTTTTCTTCCTTGTTCTGGTCCTGATGGAGGTTTTCCTTCCTGGTTCTGGTTCTGATGGAGGTTTTCCTTCCTGGTTCTTGTTCTGATGGAGGTTTTCCGTCCTGGTTCTGGTTCTCATGGAGGTTTTTCTTCCTGGTTCTGGTTCTGATATAGGTTTTCCTTCCTGGTTCTGGTTCTGATGGAGGTATTCCTTCCTGGTTCTGGTTCTGATGGAGGTTTTCCTTCCTGGTTCTGGTTCTGATGGAGGTTTTCCTTCCTGGTTCTTGTTCTGATGGAGGTTTTCCTTCCTTGTTCTGGTTCTGATGGAGGTTTTCCTTCCTGGTTCTGGTTCTGATGGAGGTTTTCCTTCCTGGTTCTGGTTCTCATGGAGGTTTTCTTCCTTGTTCTGGTTCTGATGGAGGTTTTCCTCCTGGTTCTGGTTCTGATGGAGGTTTTCCTTCCTGGTTCTGGTTCTGATGGAGGTTTTCTTCCTTGTTCTGGTTCTGATGGAGGTTTTCCTTCCTGGTTCTGGTCCTGTTGCATTTGTTGAGATTTTCCTTCCTGGTTCTGGTCCTGATGGAGGTTTTCCTTCCTGGTTCTGGTCCTGGTGGAGGTTTTCCTTCCTGGTTCTGGTCCTGATGGAGGTTTTCCTTCCTGGTTCTGGTCCTGGTGGAGGTTTTCCTTCCTGGTTCTGGTCCTGATGGAGGTTTTCCTTCCTGGTTCTGGTCCTGGTGGAGGTTTTCCTTCCTGGTTCTGGTCCTGATGGAGGTTTTCCTTCCTGGTTCTGGTTCTGATGGAGGTTTTCCTTTCTGGTTCTGGTTCTGATGGGGGTTTTTTCCTTCCTGGTTCTGGTTCTGATGGAGGTTTTCCTTTCTGGTTCTGGTTCTGATGGAGGTTTTCCTTCCTGGTTATGGTTCTGATGGAGGTTTTCCTTTCTGGTTCTGGTTCTGATGGGGTTTTTTCCTTCCTGGTTCTGGTTCTGATGGAGGTTTTCCTTCCTGGTTCTGGTTCTGATGGGGTTTTTTCCTTCCTGGTTCTGGTTCTGATGGAGGTTTTCCTTTCTGGTTCTGGTTCTGATGGAGGTTTTCCTTCCTGGTTATGGTTCTGATGGAGGTTTTCCTTTCTGGTTCTGGTTCTGATGGGGGTTTTTTCCTTCCTGGTTCTGGTTCTGATGGAGGTTTTCCTTTCTGGTTCTGGTTCTGATGGAGGTTTTCCTTTCTGGTTCTGGTTCTGATGGAGGTTTTCCTTCCTGGTTCTGGTTCTGATGGAGGTTTTCCTTCCTGGTTCTGGTCCTGATGGAGGTTTTCCTTCCTGGTTCTGGTTCTGATGGAGGTTTTCCTTCCTGGTTCTGGTTCTGATGGAGGTTTTCCTTCCTGGTTCTGGTTCTGATGGAGGTTTTCCTTCCTTGTTCTGGTTCTGATGGAGGTTTTCCTTTCTGGGTCTGGTTCTCATGGAGGTTTTCCTTCCTGGTTCTGGTTCTGATGGGGTTTTCCTTCCTTGTTCTGGTTCTGATGGAGGTTTTCCTTCCTGGTTCTTGGTTCTGATGGAGGTTTTCCTTCCTGGTTCTGGTTCTGATGGGGGTTTTCCTTCCTGGTTCTGGTTCTCATGGAGGTTTTCTTCCTTGTTCTGGTTCTGATGGGGGTTTTCCTTCCTGGTTCTGGTCCTAATGGAGGTTTTCCTTCCTGGTTCTGGTTCTGATGGAGGTTTTCCTTCCTGGTTCTGGTCCTGTTGCATTTGTTGAGATTTTCCTTCCTGGTTATGGTCCTGATTGAGGTTTTCCTTCCTGGTTCTGGTTCTGATGGGGTTTTCTTCCTGGTTCTGGTTCTGATGGAGGTTTTTCTTTTTTCTGGTTCTGGTTCTGATGGGGGTTTTCCTTCCTGGTTCTGGTTCTGATGGAGGTTTTCCTTCCTGGTTCTAGTTCTGATGGAAGTTTCCCTTCCTGGTTCTCCTGATGGAGGTTTTCTTTCTGGTTCTGGTTCTGATGGGGGTTTTCCTTCCTGGTTCTGGTTCTGATGGAGGTTTTTCCTTCCTGGTTCTGGTTCTGATGTGGGTTTTCTTCCTGGTTCTGGTCCTGATGGAGGTTCTCCTTCCTGGTTCTGGTTCTGATGGAGGTTTTCCTTCCTGGTTCTGGTTCTGATGGGGGTTTTCCTTCCTGGTTCTGGTTCTGATGGAGGTTTTCCTTCCTGGTTCTGGTTCTGATGGGGTTTTCCTTCCTGGTTCTGGTTCTGATGGAAGTTTCCCTTCCTGGTTCTGGTTCTGATGGGGTTTTCCTTCCTGGTTCTGGTCCTGATGGAGGTTCTCCTTCCTGGTTCTGGTTCTGATGGAGGTTTTCCTTCCTGGTTCTGGTTCTGATGGGGGTTTTCCTTCCTGGTTCTGGTTCTGATGGAGGTTTTCCTTCCTGGTTCTGGTTCTGATGGAGGTTTTCCTTCCTGGTTCTGGTTCTGATGGAGGTTTTCCTTCCTGGTTCTGGTTCTGATGGAGGTTTTCCTTCCTGGTTCTGGTTCTGATGGAGGTTTTCCTTCCTGGTTCTGGTTCTGATGGAGGTTTTCCTTCCTGGTTCTGGTTCTGATGGGGTTTTTTCTTCCTGGTTCTGGTTCTCATGGAGGTTTTCCTTCCTGGTTCTGGTCCTGATGGAGGTTTTCCTTCCTGGTTCTGGTTCTGATGGAGGTTTTCCTTCCCTGGTTCTGGCCTGATGGAGGTTTTCCTTCCTGGTTCTGGTTCTGATGGAGGTTTTCCTTCCTGGTTCTGGTTCTGATGGAGGTTTTCCTTCCTGGTTGTGGTTCTGATGGAGGTTTTCCTTCCTGGTTCTGGTTCTGATGGAGGTTTTCCTTCCTGGTTCTGGTTCTGATGGAGGTTTTCCTTCCTGGTTCTGGTTCTGATGGAGGTATTCTTCCTGGTTCTGGTTCTCATGGAGGTTTCCCTTCCTGGTTCTGGTTCTCATGGAGGTTTTCTTCCTGGTTCTGGTTCTGATGGAGGTTTTCTTCCTGGTTGGGATTCTGATGGAGGTTTTCCTTCCTGGTTCTGGTTCTCATGGAGGTTTTCTTCCTGGTTCTGGTCCTGATGGAGGTTTTCCTTCCTGGTTCTGGTTCTCATGGAGGTTTTCTTCCTTGTTCTGGTGCTCATGGAGGTTTTCCTTCTTGGTTCTGGTCCTGATGGAGGTTTTCCTTCCTTGTTCTGGTTCTCATGGAGGTTTTCCTTCCTGGTTCTGGTTCTGATGGAGGTTTTCCCTTCCTTGTTCATGTTCTGATGGAGGTTTTCCTTCCTGGTTCTGGTTCTCATGGAGGTTTTCTTCCTGGTTCTGGTTCTCATGGAGGTTTTCCTTCCTGGTTCATGTCCTCATGGAGGTTTTCCCTCCTGGTTCTGGTTCTCATGGAGGTTTTCCTTCCTGGTTCTGGTCCTGATGGAGGTTTTCCTTCCTGCCCTGGTTCTCATGGAGGTTTTCTTCCTTGTTCTGGTTCTATGGAAGTTATTCTTCCTGGTTCTGGTTCTCATGGAGGTTTTCTTCCTTGTTCTGGTTCTCATGGAGGTTTTCCTTCCTGGTTCTGGTTCTCATGGAGGTTTTTCCTCCTGGTTCTGGTTCTGATGGGGGTTTTCCTTCCTTGTTCATGTTCTCATGGAGGTTTTCCTTCCTGGTTCTGGTCCTGATGGAGGTTTTCCTTCCTTGTTCTGGTCCTGATGGAAGTTTTCCTTCCTGGTTCTGGTTCTCATGGAGGTTTTCCCTCCTTGGTTCTGGTTCTCATGGAGGTTTTCCTTCCTGGTTCTGGTTCTCATGGAGGTTTTCTTCCTTGTTCTGGTTCTGATGGAAGTTATCCTTCCTGGTTCTGGTTCTCATGGAGGTTTTCCTTCCTGGTTCTGGTTCTCATGGAGGTTTTCTTCCTTGTTCTGGTTCTGATGGAAGTTATTCTTCCTGGTTCTGGTTCTCATGGAGGTTTTCCTTCCTGGTTCTGGTTCTCATGGAGGTTTTCTTCCTTGTTCTGGTCCTCATGGAGGTTTTCCTTCCTGGTTCTGGTTCTCATGGAGGTTTTCTTCCTTGTTCTGGTTCTGATGGAAGTTATTCTTCCTGGTTCTGGTTCTCATGGAGGTTTTCCTTCCTGGTTCTGGTTCTCATGGAGGTTTTCCTTCCTGGTTCTGGTTCTCATGGAGGTTTTCTTCCTTGTTCTGGTTCTCATGGAGGTTTTCTTCCTTGTTCTGGTTCTGATGGAAGTTATTCTTCCTGGTTCTGGTTCTGATGGGGGTTTTCCTTCCTTGTTCATGTTCTCATGGAGGTTTTCCTTCCTGGTTCTGGTCCTGATGGAGGTTTTCCTTCCTTGTTCTGGTCCTGATGGAAGTTATTCTTCCTGGTTCTGGCTCTCATGGAGGTTTTCTTCCTTGTTCTGGTTCCTGATGGGGTTTTCCTTCCTGGTTCTGGTTCTCATGGAGGTTTTCTTCCTTGTTCTGGTTCTGATGGAAGTTTTCCTTCCTGGTTCTGGTTCTCATGGAGGTTTTCTTCCTTGTTCTGGTTCTCATGGAGGTTTTCCTTCCTGGTTCTGGTTCTCATGGAGGTTTTCTTCCTTGTTCTGGTTCTGATGGAAGTTATTCCCCCCCCTTCCTGGTTCTGGTTCTCATGGAGGTTTTCTTCCTGGCTCTGGTTCTCATGGAGGTTTTCCTTCCTGGTTCTGGTTCTCATGGAGGTTTTCCTTCCTTGTTCTGGTTCTGATGGAAGTTATTCTTCCTGGCTCTGGTTGTGATGGAGGTTTTCCTTCCTGGTTCTGGTTCTCATGGAGGTTTTCCTTCCTGGTTCTGGTTCTCATGGAGGTTTTCTTCCTTGTTCTGGTTCTCATGGAGGTTTTTCTTCCTGGTTCTGGTTCTCATGGAGGTTTTCCTTCCTGGTTCTGGTTCTGATGGAGGTTTTTCCTTCCTGGTTCTGGTTCTGATGGAGGTTTTCCTTCCTGGTTCTGATTCTCATGGAGGTTTTCCTTCCTGGTTCTGGTTCTGATGGAGGTTTCCTTCCTGGTTCTGGTTCTGATGGAGGTTTTCCTTCCTGGTTCTGGTTCTGATGGGAGGTTTTCTTCCTTGGTTCTGGTTGTGATGGAGGTTTTCTTCCTGGTTCTGGTCCTGATGGAGGTTTTCTTCCTGGTTCTGGTTCTGATGGGGGTTTTCCTTCCTGGTTCTGGTTCTGATGAAGGTTTTCCTTCCTGGTTCTGGTTCTGATGGAGGTTTTCTTCCTGGTTCTGGTTCTGATGGAGGTTTTCCTTCCTGGTTCTGGTTGTGATGGAGGTTTTCTTCCTTGTTCTGGTTCTGATGAAGGTTTTCCTTCCTGGTTCTGGTTCTCATGGAGGTTTTCTTCCTGGTTCTGGTTCTGATGGAGGTTTTCCTTCCTGGTTTTGGTTCTCATGGAGGTTTTCCTTCCTGGCTCTGGTTGTGATGGAGGTTTTCCTTCCTGGCTCTGGTTCTGATGGAGGTTTTCCTTCCTGGTTTTGGTCCTGATCTTTTGAGGTTTTCCAGCATGTGGTCTCCTCTGTTAATTCTGGTTTTCTTCCGCCACCTTGTGGATGAAAGATGAACTTCATCAGAACGCCTCCTCTCCCTCCCAGATGTGTGAACTTCACTTTGATGAGTGTATTTATTTTCCAGAACAGTTTTCTCCGGTTCATGGTGGGGGGGCAGCTTCATCAGTGTATATGTGGTGAGAACAGGGACTCGTTTTATGGGATTTATGGTCAGTGAATGGGAATAACTTTCTCGATGTAAAATTAATTTTCCTTTTGGGCTTAATTTAGTTTTATTCTGAAAGTGAACGCATCAAAGTTTAATATTTAACTGATTAAAAAAAAAAAACTGTGTCTAACGCTCTAGTAAAGAAAGGGAACTGCAAACTGAGAAAAACCCTGGAGGGAAAGATGAGCTAAAAAAACGTTCGTACTGACAAAGAAGTGCTCATTAATGAGCAGATTACATCCAGAGATTTTCCCTTTGATGAAGTTTCTCAGCTGATTCTCGTTGCAAAAGAGGTTTGCATACACTCAGGTTTATCCAACTTTGTTATTCACTGCTTTCTCTCTCTCTCTCTTCCAATCCCGTCTTCTGAATTCTTGAGATCACAGTTGAACATTTTCTGTGGTAAAACTCAATAAAGGGTTAACTTAAGTTTAATCAGAGTAAACAAGATGAGTTCGTGAACATGGTGAACACTGATGCACTCTAAACCCGGATAAGTTAAGATTACTTTAAAGACACACAACGGAACTTTCAGCAGTTTTCTCAGTGACGCGCCCCCTATCGGCGGCTAAACTAGCATCCATCTTGTTCGTACCTGTACTGTAAGCTCACTCCAGCCAGTAAAAGACAGTCTTATCTTGACTCTTGTTCTGTCCCTTCCTCTGTTTCTTTTCCCTCTCTTCCTCCGGTGATGTTTCCTTGCGTTTCTTTACCGAATTCGACATGATGCGCATTCAAAACACCCGCGATGTTGATCCCTGGTTTACATCCGGTTGCTAGTGAGTGACGCAGTGCTGCAACCAATAGTTGGCTGCAACGTCACGGTCGCGTCCCAGATGGGAATCTTACATAGTGCTGTTTCTGAGCCCCGGGACGCCTCTGGGCACTGACAGCTTGAAAATGCGCATAATGAATGTTGGTGTGACATCAAAACGAGTCAGAAACACAGATTTTTAAGGTCTAAAAGTTACGTTGTGTGTCTTTAAAAATTTAAGGAAACTGGATGCCCTAAAAACTTTAAGTAATGTGTGATAAAAACTTCAGTGGATTTCACTTTAACTTTTAAGTTCAGTGTCTTAGGAAAATTAAGTTTTCATTAATGGAAGTGACTAAGTCGAACAAACTATGGTTTCAGTTTGTAGAACTTATTTTGGACGTGATAAACCTGACAAACCCGTAAGTGAATGAAGTTGTGGAGGAAACTGTAGGTGATTACGTCCCATAATTAAGTGAGATACTTTGCACAAACCATTTTCTTTAAGTTTGTGCCAACATGACAAATTCAAGATCATGTTATCAGCTGTTGATGCAGAAAATGTCTGTTTTGTTCTGACATTCTTTAAAAAAATTCTAAGAAAATGTAAATAAATAAATTGTTCAATGAAATTTTGTGCTTTAGTGGCCTGTCTAAACAAATACTGTAAAAATACAGGTTTTTACATATAATTTAAATTGAGCCTTTTGTTTTTAATGTAATCTATTACCGCACCATTTTATCTCTTTTTTAAATCAGTTTCCCCATCAGTTTTTTCTGTCCCTCCCTTTCTTTTGTAGTAAGATGTTGTAGATTTTTCGTTTATAGCCTGATTCTGATTTGTTCTTGTAGGAGTCTGATTTTATTCCATAAATATGTTTATGATGATCTCATGATATATTTTATTATATTATTCATGTTCATCATGCCATATTTTTCTAGGTTCAATCTGTTAAAGGCAGCTGGATTTGGTTTTAGTTATTAAATAAAAATGAGATCTGCACGCTAATACAGTGGTCCAGGGCCCGACCAGTTCAGACTGAAAAATTAAACCACGGATGAAAAAGGTTGAGAACCGCTGTATTAGAGGTAATTCATTGTATTCAAATTTGCGCTTTTACTTTACGACTGGTCCAGACCGGCCAGAGCCACAGCTTGCAGGACCCCTCTCCCCCCGCTGCAGCCATAGCCCCCCAGCATGGAGGATCCCCATGAAAACACGAGTTAAAAAGTTGAACTGGTTTTTAACAAATTGGTATGCAATTTGACATGAAGTACAATGCCAGCAAGAGTGCTGTGTTAATATGCAGAACCAAACAGGATTAAGGGCTGAATTTTGCCAGATTTTAAACTTTCTAATGCAGGACTTGTGGTCTGCCAACAGATGAAATACCTCGGCCATTTTTTAAAGGATGATATGAGTGATGGTAATGATATATACAGAGTAAGTTATATGCTCAGGCAAACATGATTGCACGAAATTTAGTTTTTGTTCAACTGGAGTTAAGGTGCCCTTTTAATGCATATTGTTCACCACCGTACACGGCGCATCTGTGGGGGGAGCGCTAGTCTGATGTTTGTGTCTGCTAGAGTGAGCACATTCAAAGAACTTGTGAGAGATTGTATGTATAAGTTTAAGCAACGCCTGGATGTGTCCATGAACACAATCATTGCAGCTCCCTCGGATCCCTCTGAGAGTTGTTCCGTTACTCATCCGGGCTGAGGATGCACTGGATGAAATATGTGGATGGTTTAGGTGATTTTGAGCATTTATATTCATTTCTTTTTCTTAGTGTGTTATTTTATATGCATCTTTTAGTCTTACAGGTCTGTTTGTTTTTTATATAGACATGAGTCTGTTTAATAAATTTGAACTGAACTTAAATGTTAAAACAAGATTTAAACAAATAAACCAAAACAAAGAACAAACATGAACAATAATCTTGAATATAAAAGAATA